>JANDJZ010000451.1:0-37478 GCA_027943245.1 Acanthamoeba sp. SK_2022b
CCACGCCTCGTCGAACGATGAGAACGAGGGCAACATGGGCGTGGGCCTGGGGGAGTTGCAGGAGGGTGTGCGTTAGTGGCCGAACGTTTATTTCCCGCCGACAAATAAAGAACGCCAATATTCAGATAAATAAATAACCTAAATTGGACCGCAAAAGGTTTTCACCACGTACACGCTATTTTATAAATCAACAGCCGATGATGGTTTTTTAACAAACAAAACAAAAATACATAATTTTAAAAAAAATGATGGATATGACCATAATAAATGGTACTGCCGAGTTCTGAGAAGAGATGAGAACGGGAACACCGCCAACATACCTTGCGGGTTGGTGTGCCATTGATGGGGTTGGTGTGCTTACAAGGTTCTGAGGCCTTGTGCGGAGTCCAAAGTGAAATCAAAGAACGACAACCGAACGCGCAGGAAAGGGCCAGAAAGGGGCGGCTGCGGGTTGCGCGTTTGGGAGTTGTGGCTGCTGCTTCTCGTGAGATGGAGGTTGCCGTAAGGACTGGAACTGGCGCTTCATTGGCCCCGCGGAGCACAACCAGCCAGCACTAATGCGTTGGCGCGAAATTTAGCTAGTGGCTTACACGAAAGGCATAACTCAGTTTCCGGAAGCACTAGGATTATCTTCCGAGCTAACCGCAATCACCGCCAGTTCTGAGAACCTTACACCCGTTGCTCAACTCGGCATCACCTAAGGCTACGCAAGAAAGCATGGTCTGGCTTGGGCACTCCAACCCTCCAGCCCTCCAACCTGGCCTATCTTCCCTCCCCACTCCAACAGCACACCGCCCTGCTGTTGTCGCCTTGGTGACATCGCAACGCGTTGTGGCGTTATCTGAATCGCATGTTCGATGACACGTAGGTAATTTATCGGTAAGAATTCAGACAACGAAAGGATTCTTGAGTATTTCCCAAAGAATGCCAAGGATGTCAATTAATATCAGCCCCCCTCCCCCTCGTTTATCTTTTCTTCTTCTTCGCGGACAGCCATCGGTCATCCTTCGCATACCGTTTGTAGTCCCTCCTCAAAGGCTAAGTCGACTCACGAGACTTCAAACACCAAGGTATCATGGCCACCCTCGCTACCCTCTCCAAGGAGGAGATCAACGATCTCGCCCTCACCTACGCCGCCCTCCTGCTCCACGATGGTGGTGTCAACGTCACCGTACGTTGCATCTTTCTTCCTCGTCGCCCTACTTTGCAGCTTCTTTCTTTGCTTTGGCACCACATTTGCTGACAATTCATCCGGGGTCATGCAACACAGGGCGACAAGCTTACCCAGGTCGTTAAGGCCGCCGACATTGAAGTGCCCCCCTTCTACGTGAAGCTGTACGCTCGCGTGCTGGCCAACCGCAACCTCGACGATCTTCTGTTCCAGACCGTCGCCGTCGCCCCCTCGGCTGCCCCCGCTGGTGGTGCTGCCGCTCCCGCTGAGGCCGCCGCTGGTGGCGAGAAGCCCGCCGCTGGTGGCAAGCCCGCCAAGGATGAGGAGGAGGAGGAAGCTGAGGACATGGACGCTGGTGGTCTCTTCGGCGGTGATGACGACGATTACTAAGCACGTTGTCGCGAACAAGATGAGGGTGTTTCTTTGATCGCGTTTATTCTATAAATCGAAAAAAGTGGCGCCCCCATCTTGATAACGCATCACCTTGTTCGGGCCTCTAATCCTACAAATTCGATTTTATTCTTCGATTTTCCTCCACTGCATTTTGGTACCAACGCACATGGAAGGCTACAGGCTGCAGTCCTACCAGGCCGGCGCTCCTGTGCTGGACGAGGACTCGCTCGCCGAGGACCTCGAGAGCGGGCGCAGCACAAGAGCGGCACGGCCACAGGCGTCCCTGACTCTTGACGACAGCGCCACCTGGTGGTGCTATGAGCAGCCCTGGCTGCACCGAGGCCTCCAGTGGCTGCTCATCGGCGCCTGTGGCGCGCTCGTGGCCCTGGTGCTCTTCGCCCTCATCACCTCCCTGGCCGCCTCCTCCCAAGACCGGACAGGCCGCCTGACTCCCGTCGTGCCCTCGTGGGCGCGGTGGGAGGTCGTCTGCCTGGGCGTCGGCGGCGGCCTCGACCAGAGCGACCTCCCCGGCGGCTTCCTGCTTCGTGGCCTCAGGGCTGCCTCCTCATCACCGACTCCATCACCGTCACCATCGCCGACCGCCAGCAAAGGTTTAGGTATCCTTGATGTTGTCGACATCGTCGTGTCATGCGAGCGCTGACGCGTCAGAATGGATTGGCGCAGACGGCGCCACACCGGCTCCGCCCGTGTACGTGTCGCTCGACGCCGGGACTGCGCTGTTCGGCCTGCGGCGGGCGCTGCAGGCCAGCCCGCTGCCCGGCGGCGCCCAGCCCTCCTTGGTCGATCCGGAGCTCACCCCCGCCGGCTCCGTATTCCGCAACAGCGTTCGAGTGATCACTCCCCCTCCTCCCTCCCCCTTCCTCCCCTCTCTACTACAGACATCTCCATCGCCAGTGCTGAGCGTGCGCGCGTGTGTGCAGAGTTACCTAATCTCCCACGGGCACCTGGACCACACGGCGGGGCTGGTGATCGGCTCTCCCGACGACGCCTACACCTCGCCCCGGAAGGTAGTGGCCGCCACCAACTACACCATCGACACCCTTCAGACGCACGTCTTCAACTGGCAGGTGCGTGTCGTACACGCGCGCGTTCGTTCGTATGCGCTCGTGAGCGTGTGTGACCCCCCCCCCCGCCCCCGTTGCCCCCCCCCACGATCGTTTTGCTCGCGCAGGTGTGGCCCAACATGGGCAACGGGGGCGGGGCGCCCATCGGGCTGTACGACCTGGTCGCCCTGCCCGTGGGCGAGGAGCACGACCTCACGCAGCCCGCGCTCGCTGTGCGTCCATTCCTGCTGAGCCACGGCCGGACGGGCGATGGCTCCACCTACTTCTCCACCGCCTTTCTCCTGCGGGTGCGTGCACCGCACGACACGACACACAGCACGACACGACACGACACGACACACGCGCGCTGACGTGGCGACAGGCCGGGGAGGACCACGTGCTCTATTTTGGCGACACGGGCGCGGACCGCGTCGAGGGCGGCGGCCACATGGGGCAGGTGTGGGCACACGTGGCGCCGCTGGTCAAGGCGGGCAGGCTGCAGGCGATCTTTCTCGAGTGCTCCTACGGGGATGACCGCGCAGACGACAGGCTGTACGGCCACCTCAACCCGCGGCTCTTCATGGACGAGCTGGGCGTCTTGGCCGGGCTCGTGGCCGAGGGGCCAGGCGGGCAGCAGCTGAAGGGCCTCAAGGTCGTCGTGATGCACATCAAGTCCGACGACCTGGTCTACCGCAGGGCGGAGCCGGCTCGGGAGTCAATTAAAAGGTAGTTTCCCAATGCGCGCGCACGAGCGGGCAACGGCTGACCACCGGCGTCGGGGCAGGCAACTCGAGGAGCGAAACGCGTATGGGGTCGACCTGGTCTTCCCACGACAGGGCGACTGGCTCTACTTCTGATGACACGAAGCGCTCGACAGTGTAGGAGTGGGCAGCTTTGAAGGTGGGTGTACATAAAACGGTTGAGATGAACAACATGTTCGGCGGTTCACCAGAGGTGCACACTTTATACTGAGGGGGAGGAGAGAAACGTGGCGGTTGAATTAACTGCGCTGGCTGAGTCGGTAACTTGGTTAGTGGTACATGTGGAAGGTGGTCAATGTAACGAGGAGAGTTTTTTCAAATCTTTGTAATTGAGCAATCATCAATGCAGATAGCAAGGCTGGATGGAGCTCATGGATCAGCAGGCGCTGGTGGCCTTGGCGATGCATTCTTCGGTCGATTGACCCTGTGCAGTACGCCTGCCACGGCCGTGCTGAGCCTGGAGTGCTTGGCGGGCGGCGACCCTGGCCTCGACCTTGGCCTTCCTTGCCTCGAGGAAGCCCACCACTTGGAACATGTCGCCGTCGAACCTCTTAAGAAGACGCTCGTTACGCCTCATGATCCTCTCGGGGTCTTGTTTTGCTGTCTGCTTCTTGTTGTCCTCATGGTTGCTGGCGGTGATAGCTCCAAAGCCCAGCTGGTCGAGCTGGTCCAGAAGCTTCTCCTTGTCGTAGTCGTGGGCGTCGTTGGTGCTGGTCTTCTGGCTCTTGTGCAGGTGGCGCTTGGCGGTCCAGGCCAGGAGTTGGGCCTTGGCTGCGCCCACGTCGCCGTTGGAGCGGCGGAGCGCACCGGCGCACCTGCCGCGGCCCGCAACCAGGCCCTGCTCGACCATGAAGGCCAAGAGGCTGTCGATGGCCTCAGCGTCGGCTTGGACGTCGCGCTCGCCGCTCGCTGAGACACGGGACTTCTTCAGCTCCTGACGCGCCAGTCTGGCCGCGATCCTCTCGTTCCTGCGCGCTTGGCGTTGCTCGGTGGTGGCCTCGCGTTGTAGAATGTCGTGACGCTTCTTGCCGAGGACGCTCTGCTGCTTCCTCTCGTGGATGCGCTGGATGGCCGCGAGGGCCTTGTCGAGGTCGCCATCGAACCTGGCCAGCACTCTGAGGCACCTCTTCTCGCACACGCCCTTGCCCTCGTTGGACACGGTGATGCCCGCGGAGGCTAGCTTGACCTTGAGCTGGTCAAGGGCAGCGGTGGTGGAGTGAATAGTGTCCTTGTCGGCCAAGGATTCGGGGCGGGCGTCGCGCTCGGCGTCTACGTTGGTAGTAGCGGCCGCTTGGCTCTCCATCTTGAGGTTCTCGTCGGCTAGCTCCTTCGCCTGTTGCTTCGCGAGAGCAATGAACAGACGGAGGGGACGGCCGGCGGGCAAAAGGGAGAGAGCGCATGCAAGCTCGTCATCGGAGGACATTGTGACGCTGTCGCCCTCGTCGTCCGCGTACTGCACTTGGAGAGCGCCAGCAAGGCCAAAGGTGACCGAGAGCTTGTCGGTGAGCTGAGCGAAGGTGGCAGGGGAGGGCAGAGCGACAAAGCGGTTCTCGTTGGTGGCGACCAGTGTGGCCTTGATGTTGATGGCGGTCTGGGAGTTGACTTGCTTGGTGTTCATTGTTGATGATGTTATGATAGTAATGGTGTAGTACGTGTATCGGTAAGCCACGCAGTTGCTGTAAGTTGGTGTGTACCAAACGAATGGGCAAGCTTCGCCTTTTTCTGGGGAGCCTCTCGGGGTGAGTTCCCGAAGCCCGACCGTGTACGCGGGCAAACCTAAATTACCTGAATTTGGTGGCCTCGACCAGCATTTCGGCAGAAGCGGCCAAAACCGAGCCAATGACGTCAAGGTTTTTCTTCCTCCCCGATACATGGCCTTTTTCATGTTTATTCTTGGGCACAATACGTGTCGAGTGGTGCATGTTCATGATGGTTATTGGCCATGTGCCCCTTGCATCCCAGTGAGTGTCCCCTCCTACTGGCCGTGGGGCCAGGGAAGGTGGTTGAGCTCCATCCCCAGCGCCTGACAGTCGCGCCAGTAGGGCTCGGGGTGCATCATGTGTGCGTGCCTGCCCCCCCCCCCACAAACGAGTCAGAGAGCGACCAGCCTATCCCCGCCCTCCTCGCCCACTTACCACATGATGTCGACATCGTAAGTGGGCTCCTGGCGCTGGTCGTGGTCGGTCTTTCCTGTCGACCGCCTGCAATCGGCCAGGAACCGAGCGTAGCCCTCCACGCATCGCTTCAGCACGCACTCGTCCTCCCACACCTCCTTCGTCGTCGTCTGATCTCATTGTGTGCCGTGTGTGTGTGTGTGTGTGTGTGTGTGTGTGTGTGTGTGTGTGTGTGTGTGTGTAACAATAGGAGATCGAGATGATTGAGGGAGCGTGTGTACCCTCTTGCCGATGAAGGCGCGCATGTAAGGCAGCCAGAGCGCGTCCTTCTCCACGTCTTCGGCCTTGACCGAGATGCGCGCCGCCACAGCTTCCCACGACGGCGCCCTGCTTGCCTCCGCCTCTCTCCCCTCTTTATCCAGCGTGGACTTGGCGTCGCGCGCCTCGAGATCATCATGCGCGTGGTGATAGCTATCCTCGTCTCCGTAGTGAAGCGCCCACAGGCTCGCCGTCTCCGCCAATCGCGACTCTCTGCCGTTTTCGCTCTCTCCACCGCCAATCGGCTCCGAGTGGTCCACCACGCGCCCAAACAACTGCTCCATCTCCTGTCACGCGCCCATGACAGCACGCCCTCCGCCAGGTCAGCTCAGAGATCACAGTTGGGCGAGGAGGAGGAGGAGAGCGTGAACCACCTTGCGGTAGTGCATGGGACGGATGAGGTGGGTCTTCCACACGAGCTCGATGTCCGGCAGCGCGTACAGCCTGCGCTCGGGGTAGAGCGCCGCCAGTCGCACGAACTGTGACGCCCCACCCATCGCCCATCGCCCAAGCGTGAGATCGATTCGTCGGCTTCCACGTGTGTGTGTGTGTGTGTGTGTGTGTGTGTGTGTGTGTGTGTGTGTGTGTGTGTGTGTGTGTGCAGGCACACCTTGGCGTAGCGAGGCAAGGCTCGAGCGAGCGTCTCTGAATTCTTGGTCAACAGATCGGGATATTCTTGCTCGATCATGTGCTGTTGCGGTGATGTGCGAATGTAAGCGATGAGCTTTCTGTGTTGTGTTGCGTTGTGTTGCTGTTGTTGTTATGTGTGTATGTGAGTGTGGCGTGCCAGGAAGCGAAGGTAAGACTTGGCCGCGCCGACGAGGTCGACGCCGAGACTGCAGGCTGCCCCGTCAATGGTCTGCCCCCATACGTGCCCCACGATAAACTCGCGATGTGAGACAGCGGCGCATAGAGCCTCTCCCGCCGCGCCCAAGAGAAAACGCGGGCGATGCAGCGTACGGGCACACTTCCGCTGCTGCTTCCCGCCGCCTCAGCGGGCATCGAGCAAGCTATCCCATCGTTGCCTCGACTCCGCCGCCCGCCACTGCTCAACGTCACACATGCACGCACGCACGCACGCACGCACGCACGCACGCACGCACACACACACACACACACAATAACGTTGTCAGGCGCCGCTTATATCTCCGCCCACCAATGGGAGAGGTGGCGCACCTGCCAGAGATCAGGCTGCCAAGCAGTCGCCCGATGTGCGAGGACGACGGAGGCGCCATCAGCGAGCACGAGGAGCTGCTGTCCATACAGCACGCCGACCGCACCACCTGTGCGCACGCGGTCTGCAGTCTGCGTGGCCCCGCACATCACCGCGATCAGTGTGTTGGTTGGCGTGTGTGGAGTGTCAAAGTGTTGCGCGTTGTGGTGTCGTCGACACACCCCGGCTTGCAGGCGGTGCGGTCAGGGTAGATGCGGTCATAGTCGCTGCAGTGGTCGGGCTGGGCAGCCAGGCCCTCGGCCACCTGCAGGAACAGATCCTCCACGCCTTGACCGCTCATCGCGCTCGTGCGATGCAGCGGCAACTGCGGCAACAACCACTCGTGAGCTCAGGGTCTGTGGTGGGTGGAAGGTGGGGGGAGCTGTCTGCTGTACGTTCTCCCTGGCACACCAGGCCTCGGCTTCCGTGAACGAGACCTGGTGGTGGTGGTCCACTTATCAGCCTTCCATCTCATCATCATCATCACCAACAACGACAAGACAGACCTGTTGCGAGTCAGCGGGCACGTCGCACTTGGCCGCCACCACAAAGATGAGCGTCGGCTGCGCGGGGTCGCGTGACACGCTGGACCGCGCCGCTTTCAGCCAGTTGCCGAGCCTGCACGTCGGTCGGTCAACCTCTCGGCTCTAGCCCACGAGAGAAAAAAAGAAAAAAAGAAAAAGAAAAAAAGAGAGAAAAGCCACGCGAGGGGCGCACTCGGCAAACGACTGGGCGTTGGAGACGTCGTAGACGATCAGGCACGCACGCGCGCCGCGGTAGAAGATGGGACCCAGCGCCCTGAACCTCTCCTGGCCCGCGGTGTCCCATATCTGCAGGCAAACGTGTTCGTCGGGGTGAGAGCGCAGGGCCACGTCCTTGTTCGCGAACGACGCGCCGACGGTGGGCTGGCCATCGCCGGCCGCCCACTCGCCGCTCTGTGCCCTCTGCAGCAAACATGACTTGCCCGCCCTGCCAAGCCCGCCTCGTCCATACTTATAACACCAACAGGCGCCTACGCTGTGCAGTGGGGGGGGGGACAAACGAACCCTGAATTGCCCACGAGGACGACTTTAAACCGGGGCGGTGGCCTTTTGCACGCACCTCCCTCCATCTCTGGGTTGTTTTTGGGTTCTTGTCCAGTGCTGAAAGATTTGTTGGTGGTTAAAAATGAAGGCATGAAACGCGTTCGAGGAACGGGCAGAGAAGTTCGCCCCCCCCCGCCAGGCTGGAGGTGTGGGCGCCACCATCAGGCGAGCTTGCGCGACTCGAGTTTGTGCCCAGTAAAAAGCGTCTTCCTCGAGGCACCAGGAACACGTGTGGCTCTTCAGTTACCCACTTTCTTAGTGTATGTGATCACCCTAGAGCGCCTTGCCCTCTTCCTCCACATCAAAGTTAACTGCGCCGTGCTGGATCGTTTCCCGTCGCTTGCGGTACCAGATCACCACCAGGCTCGCCACAATGACCACGAGCACGAACACCACGGCCAAGGGGATTGCCACGGCCACGCCCACGATGAGGCCCGTGTTGGACGACGACGACCCGTCTCCGTTCGACCGTCCCAGCAGGACGCCGAGCCCCATGCTCGGGTCATAGACCACAGACTGTTCGAACGGAGGGAAGCGCAGCTCCAGCACGAAGCCGCTGTCGAAGGCGAGGTCCGCGCTCACCAGGGGCAGTTGCTCGCCGTCGACCAGAGCCACGTCGAGCACCTCGACCTGCGCCATGGTCCGGTGCTCGCCGGTGGTCGACGGCTCGAACACGACGACGAACGTGGTCATCCCGGCCTGCGGGGTGTTGCTGCGCCTTGCCACGTTGCCCGGTCGCCCGCTGGTGTTGGCCGACGAAGGGGAGGCGAGGTCCGACAGGCGGTAGCGAAGCGTGAAGCCAGAGCGTTGGGCCTCCGCCACGGCTTCGCTCGGCGACGAGGCCGACGTGGTGAGGTTGATGGACCACTTGACCGAGCCCGCGCGCACGGTGAAGTTGGCGCCGGCAAACGACACGGCCTCGGCGTTCGCGTAGTAGGTGTAGGACTGCACCAGGCTAGTCGAATTATCGATCTGCGTGCGGTAGGCGTAGGTCGAGTTCGTCACAGTAGTGCGCGTCACGTTGAGACCTGTCGTCAAAAATTACACTTTCAGCACGCTCACACGAGAGAGAGAGAGAGAGAGAGGCCAACAGAGCGCGTAGTTACCGGCAAGTTCGGTGTCGCTGTCGCCCAGGGTCAGACCGTCGAGGCTTAACTGCGTGCCGAAGGTGGACGCGGAGGAGGCTACGGAGCCGGATAGGGACACGGACGGCTTGTCTTCGGCGAACGTGGCGACCGTGGTGTTGAGCAGCACAGGCACCGCGGAAGCGATCGGTGAGGGCGAGGCCAAGGCCGCACAGTCGTCTGGAGTAGTTTTTGTGTGAATGTTAAAACAAAACGCCCACGCGGTCTGCGACTCACGAGTCGTGTGCTGACGTGGCCGACACGTGCCTTTCTTGCCGAGGGTGCTCAGTGAGGAGTCGATCTTGGCGGCCATGAACGAGTTGACCTGAGTACAGCACGACGTAGAACTGCCGCACATGATCCCTGTGGGAGCGATGCAGGAATTGATCACTCAAAGACGAACCTCAATCAAAGGCAACAATGACCGCCCCACTTACCTACGGCGTTTGATGCGGTCGTATTGACTTTCGTGAAGCCCACTTGCAACCACAAGCCTCCGCGCGAGAAGTCGATACCTGGACGATCGGCGTAGTGCGCGGCGTTTTGTTTTTGAGCATGTTGAGTTGTTCGGGTTGAATGAGTAAAGCGTACCGGTGGCTGCGTTGCCAACGTTGAGGGTCATGTTGGCCCTCTGCAGCAGCCTGGCGTTCGGACTAGACAGGACCACGCATTTTGCTAAAGTCAATCGGAGTTAAAATGAGAAGGGAAATTGGGATGAGGCGTCTGTGGTGGCAACGAGGAAAGGGGAGACCAACCTTGACCGTTCGCCAACGTGAATACCGCCTGATTCGATATCGTCCATGATGCCGAGGAGCTCAACTCCACGCCTTTGCACGATGGTTGCACACGGGGTTCTCACTTAGCATGGTTCGGCGTGGGCTATGATCACCGGCCCGGGAGCAGGATTGCACGTACCCGTACCGGCGGATTGGATGGCCAACGGGCCACTCTGGAGCCATGCGCCTCCCTTCTCCATAAGAACACCTGCGCAGCGTATGACATTGTTAGCAAGATAGCTGTTCAAACACATATTTAATCTCAACTATCGTACAAATAAACTAACCCAAACCGCAAGGGAGGACAGGCCGGACGAGCTAATGCCACGATAGCTGAGGGGCGTAAATGTACCACTGCCGGCAGTGTAAATGTTGAGTGTGGCCGAGCCTGCTTGGGTCCACTGGGCAGATGATCCGTTGAAGTGGACTCCTGAATGTATGTGAATAATTAGATTGCCATTCCGGAGCGCGAGCGCGGATGCGAATGCGGAACCTGTGCTTCTCGTGATTTGAATCCACAAAGCTCCTGCCAGATCCCACACGGCACCTTCTTGCAGCAGCACTCCTGTCATTGGCCGGTGGAGGAGAGTCAGATCGGTGCGTCATACGGAAGGTACTGATGCGGGCCAGGCAGGTACCCGTGGAGCCGGGGTTGAGCGCAAAGCTGGCCGTATCACTCAGCCACGACCCTCCGCGAAGAATGACTCCTGTAAGACCCAACACATGGTCAGCTGCGATATGAATTGGTTGCTTAGGAAAAGGTTGTTCCGCTTCCTACCTGTCGAGTTTTCAAAGCCGGTGAAGGAGTAGGTGTTGTACTGCGTCCACGAAGTTCCTGCGTTGACTTCCACACCTGAAATAATAAAAAAAACCCAGGCCCCCACCCAGGGTTTTGTCAGACCTCAAGGAAAAATGATTGCCGACTCATGCCGGGAAGAGGCTAACCGGTGCTAAAGGTCGCTCTGAAGTTCACTAAAGATTGGCAAAGCCACGATCCTTTGGTCAACTTGACGCCTGCGCGCAAGGGAGGAAGGAAATGAGCGACCCCCTCCCCACAGGGCAAATGCAAAAGGGAGGCATGGAACCAATGGCCGAGGAGCTCAGGTCCATTTCCATTAAGGACGATTGCTCGAAATACGAGTTGTTGTTGGCCAAGTACACCCCTCCACCCCAAGTTAGCCATTGGCCGGCCAGCCGCACAGAGCGAGACCGGTATAACGTACCATACACTCCTGCTCCGGAAGCGTTCGTCAGGACACGGGCGGCCAGGCCCTGTTGAATCCAACGCCCACCAGCCGACATGTCGACACCTTAAGCCCCCCCCCTCAACGCACACGAGTCAGTCACCAGTCAGCGTGTGCGAGAGGTCACGGCGCGGCGGACGCACCGGCCATGGGAGTGGCAGGATCGGATTGGTGGCTGTACACCGTGATGTCGCATCTCCCTCGCTGCCGCCACTCCGCCGCGGTACCGAGAAACTTGACACCTAACACCCGCCGCCACCGATCGGTTGGAGGTTGTCGACCGATGCAGTCCGGTCACCGAGAAGAGCGAGAGAGCAACAGAGACAGACGGAGGTGAAGGTACCAGAACCACCGACGGCCAAGAGCGAGGCGCCGCTTGCCTGAGACCAGGTTCCAGCTAGGCTGACCAATGGCTCTGTTGGAGCGTGTGCATAAGAACGAGCACAGATCGAGCAGAGGCAGGCACGCAAAGTGTACCTCCGGTGTCGCTGCTCGAGTTCGAGGACAAATTGGCGCTTCCTCCTTGCGTCCAGACGCCGTCGACCTTGATCACTGCAGGGTTATCACTTGCGCCACTGAGAATTATTATCATCTTCCACGAGATTCGGCAGAAGAAGAACATGAAAGTGACGATGATGTGAGGCAGACAGAAGCACCGGGAGTATTCATGGGGTGGTTGATGGTAATAGAGCCATTTTGGGTAAGCGTAGAGGCGGGGCCTATCTCAATAGCTCCTGCAACACGACAAAACATCACTTGCTTGTGGAACTGTTGCTACGCTTGATAAGAGAAATTAATGACAGCGAACCATCAAGAAGAACGAGTGCGCCGGCAAGGGTAAGGTTGGCGCCGTTGGTTATGTTAAGCCAAACTCCGGGCGGGGATTTGCGGACGGTCACCGACGTGTCGCCCGTGCCAAATCTTGCATTCACACGCAATTTTCAGATAACGAACTACAACTCACGGCAAGGGTAAAAGGGGCCGCTAGAGTACCGAACTTCGATGCTGGTACTGATGGCCACGGTTAGAGGTTCGCTGTACGTGCCCATTGTCACCAGTACGGTATCACCCGGACCAGCAACGGCGAGGGCGTCGGAGATGTTGTTGTAAGTACAGACAATACCAGGGCATACCGTGTCTGAGAGGAAGAGAGTTTGATGAGTGAGCAGAGCGACGATGTGACTCCTGTGAACGCGCAGAAGTACAAATGATGCCTGCGGAGGAGGAGCCGCATAAGGCCGCGAGTAGAACTAGCACTTTCACCCACGGGTAGCGCATCAAAACCGGCATGGTTTGAGGACGGGTACTGTGCTCGACGGGGTTAAGTGTGGTGGTGGTTCTGAACCAAGTGTGTTTTCGTTGGTGCGTGGTCGGAGTTCTCGAAGCTCTGCGAAGAACCTTTTGCTTGGGCCTTTGGAATGTTAAGCAGTAGCTTTCCACCAATGGCGCGCTGTTGAGTTTTTGTTTTTTGTCCGCCAAAACAGCATTACCTTCAATTTTTGTTTTAGAAACTGCGCCCTTCTCGCGTGATGCTCGCCGTGAAAGGTTTCCATCTCCTTTTCTTGTGCATTCCTTTTCGTTCGTTCCTCAACCCCCCTACCCCCCTACCCAAGCTGTTGCTTGCGCATCCTTGCTCTTTTATGTCCGGCCACTATTTTTCAGTAGCCTGGTTTTCGGTTGCTTGTAGCCGTTGCTGCAGCTTTTTTCATTTTTTTCAACTCAGGTTTCTAAATTATAATAAATTATTAATAATTTATTTTGTTGCTTGTTGCTGTAATACAAGAGATTAATGAATCTTTGTTAATGGGACCTCACCGTCGCGTCTGTGCAGTGACCGTCATTGAGGCGCAAGGGGTGACCCCGCCCGTGGGCGCCGACACTGGCGGTCAGCTGCATTGCAGGTTGACCGTGCTCCCGCACTCCTCCACCGCTCCCTCCGCTGAAATCGTCCAGACCAAGGCCCTCCCACTTGGCGCCGCCGGGACCAAGTGGGACGAGACTCTCAACATGTGCGTGCGCTTCCTCCTTTCTCTTTCTCTCTCCCCCTGCGTCTGTGAGCCATGGCGTCAGCTAAGCCCCAGTTTGTTGTTTGGTGCAGAGAGGCCGAGGCTCAGGACAAGCTCGCCTTTGAGTGTTGGCTCGCCTCTCCCGCCGGCAAGGGTATGCGCTCCTGTTCCTTGGCCGCCACTTTGCTCACCTTCCTCCCAACTCTTTGGCGTTCATTTCCTGTTTCGGAGCAGAAGCGCTTCTGGTGGGCAGAGTCGAGATGGCGCTGAGCTCTCTGGTCGTGGGCAGCAGCAGCGATAAGGTTGTTGTCCTCCCCCTCCTCCCCCTCCCGTCGTCGTCATGCAGAGTTCTTAGCTCCGACAAGCGTCACCTCTGACTCTTTTATTTTCTTTTCGTTTTTTATTTTTCGTTTTATTATTATACTTTGCTCCCCCTTCTCGCCCAGTGGCTGGCGTTGAAGGCTCCAGAGACCGCCAAGCCCGCTGGCCTGTTGCACGCGCTCATCCACCCCCGGACCAAGCGGGCCTCGAGTCGGGTACCCCTCTCGGTCACGCATTGGCGTGCACACGCGAGCGACTCACTTTGGTTTGGGGGCTTGTGCAGCGGGCGAGCTCGTCCATCGAGCACAACAAGATCAAGTCCGGAGCAAGCGCGCCCAAGGGCCCCACCTTCGAGCCCTCCGACCTCGAGAAATGGCTCTCTGCGGTTCGGCCTTCATTTTTCATTTACTTTATTTTTCAATAATTGTAAATTAGTATGTGAGGTCCATCGCTAAAAGAAACAATTGTTGTCTTCGCGTTGCGCAGGAGGAGCTGGCGTCGCTCGATGAGAAGGAGCGATCGCGTCAAAAGGCGATCCTTGAGGTCATCGAAACGGAGCGCTCCTACATGAACGACCTCGACATCCTGCAACGGGTAAGAGAGAGAGAGAGAGAGAGACTGCGACAGCCTTACGGTTTGCACACGCATTCTCACGCTGACCCGCGCGTGTGGCTCCAGATCTTCATCAAGCCCATACACGAGAACAACTACTTGACCAAATCGGAGATGAACTCCATCTTCTCAAACGTGGAAACCCTCCGTGAGGTCAACACCGAATTGCTGAAGGTTTGTCCTCATGCCCCACTTGCGGTTTTTTTGGTTGGTTGTGTATTTACTTATATATATATATATATTAGGAGCTGGACGAGCTGCAGAGCAAGAAGGTGGCCATCAAGAACCTGGGCGAGGTGTTTGCCAAACGTGACTCCATGTTCAAGCTCTACGCCATCTTCTGTAGCGCCATCGTCGACGTGAACCAGAGGGTCGAACAGTTCAAGGACAAAAACCCGCCGTTCGCCGCATTTCTGGAGGTACTCTCCTTTTGTTAATTCATCATTTTTCTTATATTTTTTCGTTTTGTATTAAATTATGTAACACTTTACAGAAATGTTTCGTGAATCCCGAGTGTCGGCTGCTGCCGCTGGACAGTTTTGTTCACGCGCCCCTCGCCCGACTCCTCAAGTACCCCCTCCTATTGGACGTACGTGTCGCAGTCCCCCTCCCCAAATGCCACTTCTCCCCACCCGTACCAGCGTTGATCTCACCCACCACCCGCGTATGCGCAGGCCGTCATCAAATACACGCCGCCCGACCACCCCGACAGAGAGCCGCTGGAAAAGGTAATCGTCGGACCTAAATCAAAATAAATTATAAAAAATCACAAAATAAATTCTAGTAAATAATAAAATAATGTCCAGAAGACGTGACGGTGACACCGCTGACTCGGGACGTGTGCGACATGGCGGCAGGTGTACGAGAACATCATGGAGATCGTGAACATGGTCAACGAGAGGACGCGCCAGGTGGAGAACGTGCAGCGGCTGATCAAATTGCAGAAGACCATCGCCAACTCTGATGTACGTCGGCTTGCAAGCATCGCGCTCGCGCGCAGGTGACTGACCAGGTGGTGTTTGGGGCCGCGTAGGAGCCGGGCAACGATTTCGTCGACAACCAGCGCTTCGTGGTCAAGGAGGGTCTGTTGGTCCGCATCAAGGGCGAGGGCAAGAACAGGAAGGAGCGCAAACTCCACCTCATCCTCTTCAACGACATGGTACTGCTTAGAGTCCCTGTGTTGTTGTTGACTCATTGCTGACTTTGACCGTCAACGCCAGTTGGTGTTGACCAAGCCGTTGACTTCGCGTCAAGGTCCGTCGTTCCGAGTGATCGACAAGGTTTCGACAAAGGACCTGCAGATCGGCGACACCGGCATCGTCTCGCCCCTCGGCTCCGCTTCGTCCAGCGCCCTCGAGCGCACCTCTTCCACCGACTCCGGTACTGCATTCCTCGCATTGCGCGCGTGCGCGACGCCTCGCTCACTGCGGTGCGCCGTGCAGATTCGGCCAAGAAGTCGCCCAAGGAGTCGACGCATTCCGCGCTGTCGGGCTCGGGCGGGCTCAAGGTCTGGCGCTCGACCATGCGCGTCACCAAGGCCGTCGCCAGCGAGCCCGAGCCCGAGCTGCGTCTCGACCTCCACTGCCGGGCCCTGCACAAGGACCACAAGGACAGGCTGCTCACGTTCGTCGCGTCCACGCCGGACGAGAAGGCCGATTGGAGGAAGGCCCTCCAGACGGCCATCAGCATCTCCACGCGCGAGCAGACCTTCAGCTTCAAGACTGCCTCGGCCCGCACGCGCGACGGCGAGTCGGCGTCGACACTGGCTGCCACGTCATCACCGGGCCGTGAGGCTGTCGGCGACACCGCGACCGCGACCTCGGCCAAGTCGCCAGAGTCGTCAGACGCCGCGGCTGCCACCACGCCCAGTCCGGGCAGCGCCGAGACGACGGCAAGCTCGGCGGTGGCGACTTCGGCGGAAGAGAAGAAGAAAAAGAAAGAGAAGAAGGAAAAGAAGAAGGAAAAGAAGGACAAGAAGAAGGGCTCGTCGAGAAGAGAGAGAAAGAAGATCGCGAAAAAGAACGAAGACGACGACGACAGCGTGCCCGACGACAAAAAGGCGAAGAATGAAGATGTAGCTGCCGCCGGCGACGACTCGGAGAGCGGAGAGGGCAAGAGTCCCGGCGTGCCGCGGAAATCAAAGAGCGAGATCAACCTCAAGCGTTCGGACGACGACGCCGTCGACGCGACCAAGAAGAAGACGACGACGAAGACGAAGACCCACGAACACGAGGCGCCGGAGCAGGCGCCGGCCAAGGAGACAAAGGCCGCCGAAGCTTCGGAGGCTGAGGTGAAGAAGGAGCGGAAGAGCCGGCGCAAGAGTCTGATGAGCATCCTGCGCAGGGACGACATCACCGAAGCCTTTGCGGCCGAAGAGCAGCAGGCCAAGAAGCAGTCGAACGACCAGAAGGAGAAGGAGAAGGAGAAGGACGCCAAGAAGAAGAAGACGTTTGGGACGTGGGGACGCAAGAAGAAGCTTGCCACCGCCGCCCAATCCTCCGTACGCTTTGCTCTGTTCTCTCCTTCTCTCCTCTCTCGCTCGCTCGCTCAGGTTGGTGTGCTGATTGGTGATGTCGCCCGTCAATGTGCGTCTGTGAAAACGCAGGACGTGGTGCCCACCAAGGAGATCACGAGCGAGGGCAAAACCAAGAAGAAAGGCTGACCCACCCCCTCCTCGCAGCCTTGCTCCAGGCGCACCGTATTTTTATTGTGATATTACTATAATTAACATAATTAGAAAATCGTTATTCTTGTCCGTGGGCATCGCCGCAGCGTCAATCTGATCATGCGGAGGCTGGCACGGCAAGTGAAGGCGAGGCGTGCCTCCAGCCAAATTTCGGCAGCGGGCCATCATTGGCTCTGTTGAAATTTCCATGATCGTGTGGCAATGTCCGACACAAAAAGGAACACACGAGCTCAACAGAGAACAACAGTCCACACCTACAAGAACAACAACAGCCCCAGCTTTTACACTTTCCAGCACAGACAGCATGAGCAACACCAGAAGCGAACCGTCGATGCTTTCCGGCCACGCCCAGTACGTGAAGGGCGCCGCGGAGGAGGTCATCGGCAACATGACCGGCTCCGAAGACTGGAAGAGGTCGGGAATGGAGGACAAGGAGGCCGCCCGCGCCGAGATGCGAGCAGCCAACCAGGGCCCCAAGGATGCTGGCGTCGTGCCCGGCAAGTTCGAGAGCACTCTGGGCAGGGCCGTGGGCTGCGAGGGCATGATCGAGAACGGAGAGGAGAAGCAGCGACTTCAGTCCAAGTAGACGACAAAATAAAACTTCGTTACGCAGAGTGAGGCCTGCAGTTTTCTTTCTTCTTGTTGCGTAGGCAAGCTCCGCAGCTGGGCGCAGTGGCGAGGAACAAAACAAGGTGTTCTACACCCACCAGCTCGGTTTGCGCTTGTGGACGACGTGCCCTGACCCAGTACCCTCTAAAACATAATCACGTTGGAGCCGCTCTGCCAGTCGCCCAGGTAGAGGTAGCGCGTGATGCGGATGGCCACGAGACGCCGCGATCTGCGCATCTGCTCGAAGCTGCTCCGCGAGTGGCCGTGCACATTACAGGGTGCTTCGCGTAGAACCTGCTTGCCACGGGTATCGAAAATTATGTTCTGCCAAGCCTACTTCGGCAGGTCTTCCAAGCGTGGGATTCTGGCTTAATATCTTGTAATGTACATGGTACTCATTCAATGGCTTCACTTCTGCATTCTGGTGCATAAGGCAGTTTGTCCTTGTGGTACCAGATTCTTTTTTGTTACTTCAAACATCTTCTTCGTGAAGGTTACAAAGAATCTTATCTTCCATTCTCTTGACCTTTCTGGGTACCTACAACAGATCAAAGTACAGATCAACCATTGTCGGCGACCAGAATTGCATCGTGCCTATTGGTTGCATGTTTTGTTGGTTACCTATTGGTCCGGCACTGCCGTAACTCCTATTAGGGCGTGTAATGGATAAAATGATAGGACGTGCCTTGTACATCATTCTATATCTTGCCACCTAACCAACAATGAGCCTGTACCGGACATACTTCACCGACTCAGGTGTCTTGAATGGCTGTTTCATCGTCAGTCCAGTGACAGGCACTGTTGCCCACGCAATCGTGCCTAAATGGCGTGAAACGAAAGGCAGACTCGACCCCAACAACGAGAGAAACCAAGAATTTGCTCGAGGCTTGAACTCCATCCTTCGCCGCTACACTGTCGAACAGCTTCGTACCATGTCTGGCAACCCGCACTTGAATTCCTCCGTGTACGGCATGAATGTGTGGTACACTTAACTATTTCGAGGCTTTAGTACCCACCGGTTGGGTAAACATATGTATGTTGTCTGGTGTTCCTTCAATAAGAGACGACGTAATAAACATGTAGCGAGAGAGGCTGATAAGGTTCTGGTGATGCCGTTGAAATTGCAACAGTCGATCTACAAAAAACGTGTTGTTCGCGTTCTCCAATGGCCTGCCGTCCAAGGGCGCAGTAGCGAGGAACGACACAAGGGGTCGACAAACCACCGAGTTTACGCGAGCGGATGACACGGCCGAGGCGTGGTAACCGCGAGGCCATGGGAGGGGGGCGAGTGGCGTGATGCAATACTTTATACGGTACAGGATGGAGGGCGTAGTGCGTCTCCAGGTCTGGAGAAGCAGCCTAGGCGTTCTTGTTCTCTTGAAGGCCGAGGGACTCTTCAAACTTGCGCAGCTGCTCGACGAAGCCGAAGTTGGGATCGACGATGTAGCGCCGCTGCTTAACGTAGTTGAGGGCCTTCTTGTACGGCCACCGCTTGGTCTTCATCAGGAACGCCACCACCACCGTAGTCGACCTACTGACGCCGGCGTGGCAGTGCACCAACACCTTCTGCTTCTGCTTGGTGGCCTGGTCTGTGGTTGTTCATATGTGCACGTACATGTGAGCGCGTGTTTGGTGTGCGTGGTTCACATGTGCGCATGTGTGTGAGCGCGTGTAGAGCGTTCGGTGAATGTACCGATGAAGTCGACCACCGCCTCAAAGTAGGTGGAGATGTCGGCAGACGGGTGGTCCACGATGGAAACGTTGTGGTACACGAAACCCTCCTTGTCCTCGAAGGCGTTGCGCTCCTTGCAGCAGTTGACGACGTGCTTGATGCTCAGCTTGTCAAACACAATCTCGTTGGAGGCGCTCTGCCAGTCGCCCAGGTAGAGGTAGCGCGTGATGCGGGATGGCCACGAGACGGAGATCTGCTCGAAGCTGCTCCACGAGTTGCCGTCGGGCTTGGTGCACACGAATGGGTATTTCTTGTAGAAGCTCGCCAGGCCACCTGTGGATCGCGTGAGTGAGTCGCCCTGGCCAAGGAGGGTGCCGGGTGCCTGTACCCTTGAGGTAGCTCAGGGCGGCGGTGCCTCCGCTGACGTCGTCGATGACGTGCGGGATGCGAGACTTGAGCACGGCTTCTTCGTCGTCGTGGATGATGATGGCACGCGCGAACTTCCTTCATTTTGTGTTGCGAGTTATTATGACTTGCAGTGTGGTGCTCATAAAAAAAGAGAAATAAAAGAAATGAATAAATAATCAATTCATAAAATATTCAATAACAACACCAGGGCACCTTTGGTGGATGCAGTCCCACAGATTTTTGCCGCTATCGCTCCCGTCAAAGTTCTCGAGGGGGAAGTTGTAAGAGTTGTTGATGAACAGCTTGGCGTGCTCCTCGGGTGTTCGCACATCAATAACAGCCACGCTGCAGTCACGTAATAAATCAATATTGACATCTCGAGCAACTCCGGCGCCCGTGAAGACCGGGGGGGGGGGGAAGTGGAGGGTGCGACGTACTTCATAAAGTTGCAGGAGACGATGTTGTAGAAGTGCTTGCCGTCTAGCTCTTCAAACTTGATGCGGCATTTGCCAGAAGACATGTTGGTTGGGTTGCAGAAAAGATGGAGCTTGCTAGGGCAAGTTGCGGTGCGTGAACTACCGCAATCGCACTGCGCGACAACAATGACTCGTGATAAAACAATTTGGGCTAAGGGCCTATCAGGACAACTCCGAGTGTCCACCTCTTGGTCAGTGTTCCATCAACTCTCGCTGGTGGGTCATGGGTGGGGTATCTAACGGCATCGTGAGTGCCAGTACTTGTGGTCCCTCAGACCTCAAGCAACCACGCCAGCGGCCTGTTGTTCAAGTTTAGTTTATCATTTTCTTTATCTTTCTCTTTTTTGCCCCATTTCTTTTGTGGTGGAACAGAGACGTCGTCCGTTGGATAGTACTTCATGCAGTCCTCGGGGAGTGGCAACCTGCACGGCGGGTCAGCGCGAAAGAGGACGCGCAACCCGGTCGCTCTTCCTCGGCCCGCCGCGAAGCAAAATCCCCAGGCCGCCGAGGATGAAGAGGGGGAAGATGAGGCGCCGCTTGCCCTCGCGGACAAAGACATCCCGCCTCATCCCTACGGCGTGAAGCCCGAGGTACACCTTTCACGCGGATTACAATTATACTTTGCGATTAATCAGCAAATTTGTGTAGCGCATTTGTTATTGCCCGAATCTGTGGTGCAAACTTGTGGCTCACGCTTGCGGGTCTACAGGGTAACAGGCTAGTGGACATGCTGGCTCCCGACTTCATGCCAGCACGCGGCGTAGGGCTGGGCTGGTTTGCGCATCTGCCAGACAATCTCATCTTCGTCATCTTCCAGGAGGTTGGCTTCCGCGAGCTCGTGCAGCTGTCGATGACGTCGCGCGCCTTCTACGTGCTTGCCAACTACGACGAGCTGTGGAAGTACCTCACCGTGGAGACCTTCAAGGGCGACTGGCGCTTCGTCGAGACGTGGAAGCAGACCTTCATCGCCCGCTACGCGCCGTCGTGGCCCCTGCTGGGCCGCGAGAAGCCGATCAAGGTCAAGTACTTCTACTCCACGCTGCTCCACCATTCGTGGTGCCTCCTCACCTGCGACCTCACCAAGTGGACGCGCGTCGACAACATCGACCGGAGGAGCGGTCTCTCCATCGAGCAGTTCATCGCCGAGTGCGTCACTCCCTTTACGTTTGGTCACTTCATTCGTTGGTTCGTTTGGCTCTTCTGATTGGTTGAGGTTTATGCTGCGAACGTTGTCAATGGAACAGGTATGAGATCCCCAACAAGCCGGTCGTGCTCACGGACGTCGTCCCGACCTGGCCTTGCTACAAGAAGTGGTCCAAGGAGGGCATGATCAAGGTGCGCCCGGGGCCAACATACTGATAGATAGATAGATACATAGAGATATAGATGTGTCTAATCCGGTGAGGCTGTAGGAGTTCGGCGATATGGAAGTCAACATCAACCAGGGCATCTCGATGAAGCTGAAGGACTACTTCACCTACTCGGGCCAGGCCGTGGAAGAGAATCCCATGTACCTCTTCGACAGCGAATTCGGCGAGAAGAGGCCGGCCATGCTCGACGACTACAGGTAGGCGGCTCACCTCCCGCCACCGCCACACTGAGAACGTGTATCGACCGTCGCGGGCCTGCGCAGCTAACTATGATATTTCTGTCGACACTCTGCTATCAGCATTCCCAAGTACTTCACGGAGGACTATTTCTCCTACTTGACCGAACCCGAGCGTCCCTCTTTCCGCTGGATTCTGGTGGGCCCCACCCGCTCCGGTACGCACGCGCACGCATGACAAGCGATCGCTTTTTCAGAGTCTGACCGCTCGTGTACACAACAGGGGCGACCTTTCACAAGGATCCCAATCACACGTCGGCTTGGAACGGCTTGCTGTGGGGCCTCAAGAAGTGGCTGCTCTACCCGCCCAACGTGGTGCCGCCCGGTACGAGTCGCGCTTTCGCCTGCTTGCTTGCTGTTTTTTTTTTTTTTTTTGTTTGTTTGTTTGTTTGTTTGTTTGTTTGTTTGTTTGTTTGTTTGTTTGTTTTGTTTTGTTTTGGATTTTTCGTTTTTTGTTTTTTCATTTTGTTTTTGTTTTGTTTTTTTGTCAGTCCGGTCATGGTCATCGTATTGACGCGCTCCTCCCCTGAAGGCACATTCCCGTCCGAGGATGAGTGGGAGGTGACGACGCCCATCTCGATCGTCGAGTGGTTCTACAACTTCTACCAGGAGACCGACAAGCCCGGCAAGAAGAAGGCCAAGACCAGCGAACACAAGGACGACCAGCCTGACCAACAGCGGCCCATCGAGTGTCTGCTCAGACCCGGCGACATGATCTTCATTCCCAATGGGTGGTGGCATACCGTACATTCCTCACTCTTCTCTCTCTCTCTCTCTTGCAACTATTGTCGGTCCTCACCACGCGCATGCGACACGGGAGCAGGTGCTCAATCTGGAGGAGTCTGTGGCGGTGACCCAGAACTATGTGGGCCGCCACAACGTCAAGAACGTGCTCGAATTCTTGCGGAGGAAGGAGAACCAGACGCTCTACAACGAGCTCATGGCCAAGCTCCGTGAGCGGGAGCCCGAGGTCCTGGCCGAGATCGAGGCCGCGTGGGCCAAGGAGGAGCACGACCGACGCGAGCGGGAGAAGAAGAGGGAGGAGAGCTGCTTCTGGAGCAAGCTCAAGACCGCCCCGTCGACCGATGACACCTCCAATAGTGGCGGCGGTCTCTTCTCTTCGTCCAGCAACAGCAGCGGAGGAGGCGGCTTCAGCTTTGCCTTCAATTTCAACTGAGCTTTAGGTACACACGCATTCCAGACATATATTTCTATAAATGTAGCGTTTAAACTAATGTAGCTATGTGTTTTGTTGTCACAAACTGGTTGGTGTTGGCAGGCAACACATAAAAAAATCATTTTCTAAAAAAGGGTCGACTTACCATTTTCCGTTCCCTACAACTGCAAAAAGGGCCACAAGACCTTGTTGCGAAAAGACACAGGCAACCAAGACAAGGACAAGACGACCAGCACACCCACCAAGTGCAGCAACAACAATAAATTCTTTGACGTAACCCTATCCTTTTCATTATGGAGCTGGAGGAACGCGCACGCTCGGGGAGTTTCAGCGCAACATCTGGCGATGTCACCTGCCGCTGCATCCACGCCTACACCACCACCAAGCTCAAGCTTGTAATCTCTTCTCCCCTCACCCTTCTTTTCGCATCTATTTTGATCTTTTTATTTTTAACAACAAAAAACATATTTCATTGTCGTGAAATAATCTTTAAAAATATCACCTTTTGCAGATGTACGAGGTTGGCTTCTCGTTGGGTTCGGAGAAGTTTAGCATCACCCGAGGAACGGACGAGTACCAGAACCTCCACAAGCTGGTGGCCGCCCCTCGCCAGACCACCCTCTACTTGCGTGCTGGCTCACTTACCTTCACTTGCAGATCAAGAGAGACTTCACCCACCTGTTGCCGCAATTCCTGGTCAAGTTTCCTACCAAGCTCTTTGGCGGGTCGCAGCAGGTTGAGGTAATTCAATGCCATGGCAAGCCTCTCCCCTGACAGCCCCCACACTCAACTTCAAACGCTGGTTGCATTGTGCAACTCCAATTGGATGTTAGAAACGAGTTGGCTTCTTGGCGAGCTTCATCCAGTTCATTGCCAAGAACGAGGCTCTCTACGCCCACTGCCACTTCCAAGAATTCATCAAACCGCACGTACGCACAGCCCCGTGCGCTGGGTACCGCTGAGTTGTTGATGCACCGTGACTGTTTGCCAGAATGCGGTGCTTCACTTCTCGATCCTCGCTGGGCGCAACCTTACTGTGAGAGATCGCAATGGTAACGCTTGCTGCTTGTAATAACAAACCAAGCTTGCAAACGCGCTAATCTCATTCGGTGGCAGGCCTGTCCGATCCATTCTGCCGGGCGGCGGTCTACGATTCCAAGAAGAAGGCCGGCAAGGGCTACCAGACGCCGGTCATGAAGAAGACACTTAACCCTGAGTGGAAGGAACCCACCGTCCTCACCATGTATACTCGCTTCGAATCTCGTCTTTGTTTTCTAAGCGGTCGATTCCACAGTACTGAACTTTTTTGCGGCGACTCCTCGTTTAGGGAGATCGACAAGAGGGTGGACAGCGAGGGAGTCACCGTGTCGGTCTGGGACCGTAATTTAGTGGCCAGCAATGCATTCATGGTGGGCCATCGATCCGTCTATTGGCCAGCTTTGTTGTCCCACACTCAACCTGGGCTTGTGTATGTGCTCTGTGTGTAATGCGTTTGTTCCAGGGACGAGTCACGATCCCGTTTTCGACCATCGCCACCAACACCAAGATCACCCGTTGGTTCCCTCTGCACCACACCAAGAAGCACACCAGCGGGGACATCCACGGCGAACTCAAGCTCTCGCTTCACGTAATCGTACGGAACGCCACCCTCAAACCCAACTCCACGTCACGTTTCTCAGTCACTTTGTTCGCATGGCGACCGAACACAGAGCGCTGGGCCGCCGATATCGTTCGATGCGCCGCCGGTGGACCCCCAGGTCGCTGCGCTCAAGCAGGATCAGGCCGAAGAGCGGCGCAGGCGTCGACAGAAAAAGGAGCAGGACCGCAAAGTCGGCGATCTTTGTCTCCAATACCTCTACAACCCCCCGGTCGGCGAGTGGGAGGGCTACCTCACCGTTAAAGGTACGAAACACCATGCAAGCGCACGCACGCACGCACGCACACGTTGTGGAAGTCTGGCTCATTCGGTTGGTTGTTGACAGTGGCTGGGGCTAGCGGTCTTCCTGCGCCGGGAGGGCAGAAGCTGCCCGATCCCTACGTCGCTCTGTCCATGGTTCGCCTCCCGCCCCGCGATTGGCTTGGTTGTGATTGGTTGCTTGTTGTCGGTGGTTGGTCGATTGAATGGAGGTGTGGCGTGAGAACAGGGAGCGACGAGGGAGCGGACCAAGGTGCGCAAGAACTCGGTCAACCCGACGTGGAACGAGATCCACTACTTCTACGTCCCGCCTCCGCACGTGGACACCGAGCTCAAGAGCTTCCAGTTGGACGTCTATGACTGGAACCGGATCGAGAAGAGCATCTTCATCGGCGGCACCTCGCTCGTCCTCGAGGAGCTGGTCGCCGGCCCCGTCCAGGACGTGCAGGTACTTGAGTGGCGTCGTCCCTGCCGTCTTAGGTGGTTGCGATGCAACTGGGTGACGTGCGACCTGGCGTGCGTTTGCAGGTCGTCCTCTGTGGCCCGCCGCATACTCAGAAGGAAGTGTCCAAGAAGCTGGGCCGGCGCATGGCCGAGCAGGGCTACACGCCCAATCTGCCCCTCGTGGTCGTCCCAGGTGCGGCCAAACATTATTTTTATAATTACCATAAACTGTTAAGTTTATTTATCATTATTTCTGATGGATAAACAAACAATGATGAATGGGGGACGAGCAGGTTTTGCGTCGTCGGGTCTGCGCGTGGTGGAGTCGTCGCACAAGCCGTGGGTGAACGACCGCGTGTGGCTATCGCTGAACAAGATCCTGTCCCAGAACGCCAGGAGGAGGCTCGACGTGGGCCGCAGCAAGAAGTGCTACGATACCCTGGACTTTGCCAACAAGGTAGACAGGCCCCTTCTCGTGGCATCCTCGCATTTGTTTTTTTATTTTATTTTATTTTTTTGTTGTAGTATATCTTCTTATTTTATTGTAAAACATATCATGTAGAACTTGTGGATCAAGCACATCTGCTTGAGTCCGGAGGACTGCCGAAGCGACCCGCAGTCCATTAAGGTGCGGGCGATCCAGGGCAAGGAGGCCGTCACCTACCTCGACCCAGGCCTCCTCACCGGCTCTCTCTCCTACGTACGCGCTTCTTTAACTGCTCCTAGTACTCTCTCTCTCTCTCTCCTGACGGCGCCCGCTGCTTGTCGTTGATTCTGCAGGTCATGGGCCCTATGGTCGAGAACCTCTACGAGCTGGGCTACAACGACAACAACCTCATCTGCGCGCCCTACGATTGGCGCCTGCCATTCTCTTATCTCGAGGAGAGGCACGACACAATCTCTCTCGCACATACAACAAAACATAGCCCACCACCACCACCACCACCACCACCACCACCACCACCACCACCACCACCACCACCACCACCACCAACACACACACACACACCACATGACACTTGGCACCGGCGTTTGGATGACTAATAAAGCTGGTGCAGAGATGGCTACTTCTCGATGCTCAAGGTCAACATCGAGGCGATGGCGCGCAGGGAGAAGAAGAAGGTGGTGCTCCTGGGCCACTCGATGGGCAACCGCATCATCCAGTACTTCCTCAACTGGGTGCGTTGTCATCGCCTCGCGACAGGGTGAATGCACGAGCTTGCTGACGATGTATCCAACGTGCGCATTGGTTGCCATGGCAGGCCAAGCTCAACCACGGCCAGGCGTGGGTCGACCAAAACGTCCACACGTTCGTCGCCGTTGGCGCGCCCTTCCTCGGCGCGCCCAAGAGCGTGCGTGGATTGGTACGACTTCCTCTTCTACTATTTTATTTTATTTTAATATTATGAATATAATGTTAAAATAAAATAAAATAAAATGGATTATATGAAATAACGAATTAATCTTGTTTTATAGGTGTCGGGTGATCGCTTTGGCATGGACCTGCTCCTCTCCAACAGGGAAGCCAAGGGATTCGCTCGCACCCTCGGTACCCCATATATCACCGTTGCAATGCGGGTGGTGTGTATGTGTGTGCGCGCCCCGAACTAACCTGACCGGACCAATGGGGCTTGACAGGAAGCGTGCCCGGGTTGCTGCCGATTGGCGGGCCGCTGTTTGACGACCACAACGTGGGCGTGCTCTACACCAGCCACGGGGCCGAGCCGCCGACCAAAGTGGAAATCGCCCCTTTCCTCCGAGAGATCGGTTGCGCAGTACGCCTTCGCACACGACACACAATACATTAATCGTAGGGAAGTGGAAATGGTATATAACATTTACAACTTGATATCTCTCAGAAAACGGTGGAGTTGTTCGAGGACGATTACTGGAAGGACCCCTGCTTTGGCGGAAGCGTGGACGAAGCCCATTGGCCCATCCTCGGCCCGCCGCCCGTCCAAAGGATCCTCGCCATCTACGGTACACCGATATCACACACACACACACACACACACACCACACACACACACACACACACACACACACACACACACACACACACACACACACACAACACACAAACACGCGATGCAGCCCGCTAACGTGTCTGCCAAAGGCGTGAATTTGGAGACCGAGCGGCTGTACTTCTACCGGCAGCGGGACGAGCGAGATTGGGTGCTGGACCACAACCCCAAAATCGACCCCAAGGATCCCATCTGGTCCCAGTTCGTTATCAAGAAGGTATCGCGATCGCTCCCCGTTCTGTGGGCGTTTTCTAAGTCGTGGGATATTTGGTTCGTGGATGTAGGGAATCGCGTTTGAGACGCCGTCGACGATGCAGCCCACCACCGAGAAGTTGACCGGCATCCGCACGTTCTGTTCGGGTACAACGTGCCTCCCTCCCCCCCCCATTCCACACGCGCTCTCCTATTCCATCTCATCTGCGTCTCGCCACACTCTCTGCGCAGGCGATGGCACCGTGACGTACGCGTCGCTCTCTTACTGCCTCGCGTGGCGGGACAGCGTCAAGGAGGTATGCTCTTTCTTGTTCAACACTTGCACGTGTGCACTACAGACCGCTGATACAACAACAACAACAACAACAACAACAACAACAACAACAACAACAACAACAACAACAACAACAACAACAACAGGTGATTGTAGAGGAGCTGGAGGGCGTGGAGCACAGGGAGATCCTCAACAACCGCCTGTTCTTCAAGAAGTTGATCGAATTCATCGGCGACAAGCCGCCCACCATCTCCTCGCCCACTCACCTCACCATGCGGGGCAGGGTACCCCCCCCTCCCCCTCCCCTCCCCCCTCCCCCTCTCCTTTGCTGGGCGTCACCCACGCTTATCGAGTCGCTGGTGGCGGGGTTTGCTGTGTGTGCGTGCGTGCGCTGCAGAACTACATGCGAAAGTACGCCAAGGACGTGCTGGAGGACGTGGACGACGAAGAGAGCGGCGTGGACGAGTCGTCGGCGAGCGTGAGCGCGAGGAGGGAGAGCAGAGCCGGAGAGGAGAGCGAGGACGCGAGCATCTACGTCGAGGACGCGCACGACGACGGCGCCATCGAGGCGGGCGCCTACGAGATGATCTGAACCAATGGCCAATAGCAAACGAGCAATGAACGATTGGGCAAATTGGCGCGCCAGTTTGATTGATGACAACCTCCCCCCCTTACCGCCCGCCTCACCGCCCGCCGCGGCCCTTCTTGTTGGCGGTCTTGTCCATGACCTGGATGAACCTCTTGGGCACCTGGTACTTCTGGATCAGGAATTCGGCGGTGGCCTTGATGACGTCCCCCTGCACCAGGATCTCCTTCCGGCCCTCGTTCTTCTTGCCCTCCATGTCGCCCAGCGACGTGCTCGCCGCGAACTTTTTCGACAGCTCCTGCACGAATCCCACACACACACACACACACACACACACACACACACACACACACACACACACACACACACACAGAGAGAGAGAGAGAGATATGGCAGGTAAGACGAGGGGAAAGAGAGGGGGGGGGAGCGAGGAGGCGTGCCTGGCGCAGGGCGTCGGCGGAGATGAGGAAGGTCTCCATGCCGGAGAGGACGGTGACGACCTTGCGGCCCTGCCGCTGCTCCGTGCGGATCAGCACCGGCGCGATGGCGCCCTTACACACGTCGCCCACGCCGTCACGCGCCACGTAACTGAAGTTCTTCAGCTTGCCCAGGAATCTGAGGCACAGGTGGGCGTCAGCACACACACGCGCGCCCGGTCTTTGTGTTGTGTGTGTGTGTGTGTGTGTGTGTGTGTGTGTGTGTGTGTGTGTGTGTGTGTGTACTTTTCGGCCAGAGTCTTTCGGTCGATGAGTTCGCCGTAGAAGGTCTTCTTGCCCATGACGTTGATGGCGAGGTACTCGTCCATGCGCACCACCCGCTTGTCCTTCTCCGGGACGAGCTTCTCCCGCGCCACGTACGCCCACAGCTGCTCCTTCGCCTCCGCCGCCCGCCAGTAGTCGTCCTGCCTGCGAACAATAAATAAATAATAAATAAATACATTTTTAATCAAAAAAAGTAAATAATTATTTTATAAAAAAGTAAATCGATTTCTTTTGTTTTAATAAATTATAACTAAATTATACCTGGGCTTGGCCTCGGCGGTGAGGAGTGGCTTGAGGGCGGACGTGAATTTGTAGATCTCTTCGATGACGAGGCCCTTCTGCTCCTCCTCGCCCTCCCTCTGCTGCCCTCCGCTCGCCTTGTTCACTCGGAACTCCTTATAACTGTGCGTGCCCACGTGGACAACGCATTCAGCACACACACACACACACACACACACACACACACACACACACACACACACACACACACACACACACTCGTACTCGTCGTGGGAGCGGTTGACGGCGGTGAGCTGGAGCACGCCGGGCGAGGTCTCGCGCGTTTGGATGAGGCCCTTGGCGGCGGCCTCGGCCAGGAACGGGTGGAGCTTCTTGTAGGAGCTCCGCTTGATCTCGAGCGTGGCGCCCTCGGGCCGCGCCGGCAGCATGTAGTCCGAGTAGAACACGTTGGCGAGCATGGGCAGGTCCTTGTCCCGCACCTTGCGCTCGCCGCCGCCCTTGAGCGCGGCCATGAAGCAGTGGCGCAGCAGCTCGTTCTGCGCCCGCACCTCCTCCTCGTCGGGCGCGGCCCGCCTGGCCGGCGCCGCCTCGCCCTCGTCGTCTTCGTTCTTTTGCTTCGCCGCGTCGTCGTCGTCGTCGTCGTCTTCGCTCTCCTGGCCGTGGTCGCCCGAGGCGGTCGTGGTCGTGGTCGTAGGCGTGGGCATGGACTCCGCGCTGCCCTCCTCCTCCTCCGCCGGTGGCTGCTGCGCGCCGCCCGCGCTTTGGTCGCCCTCCTCCTCCTCTTGCTCGGGCTCGGTCTGCTTGGCGAACCTGTCGTCCTCGAGGAGCGGGTGCGGGGCCTTGGTGCCCGCCTCCCTGTCGACGTCGACCCCCCTTGAGTGCCTCCGCGCATGCGCACGCGCATCGATGCGATGTGGGGGAGGAGGTACCAGAGCTTGTCCTGGTAGAGGTGGAGCATCTCGACGCCCTTGCCCTGCATGCCCGCGCGCTCGACGGCATCGCTGCTGACGAGCATGTGGCCCACGCCGATCGGCGCCCTGTACCGCGCGGTCTCGTGCGTGAGGCGCATTCCAGCATTCCAACCTCTGGCGGGGAGGCGGGGGAGAGGGGGGTCAAGTACTTGTTGCCCTTGACGCACAGCGCGCGTAGGCTGCCCTCCTGCCATCGGCCGTAGAAGGCGGGCCGCTTCTGCACCCACTCGCTGCTCTTGGGCACCACCACGCCCTGCAGCATCAGGTCTGTGCCATCGCCACCGCACGTACGCCGTCCCACGTTAGCGTTTTGCCTGCGTTGCGTTGAGCATGCGTTGCGTTGCGCAGTGCATGCGTTGTGTTGCGTTGCGTTGAGTACCGGCGCCGTTGAGGAGGCGAGAGAACACAGGAGCGTGAATCACAAACGAGGGCAGAAGCTCGGGCAGCTTCCACAGCGCGTACACTGCTCGCCCATGGTGCCCGATCGTGGTTGGACAAAGGAGTGTGTTAGAGAGCGTGTGTGTGTGTGTGTGTGTGTGTGTGTGTGTGTGTGTGTGTGTGTGTCAGTGCGCGCAGCGATGACGAGCTGGCACACAAGAGCGGTGATCGGAGCACACCTGTGGGGACCCAGTCATCTCGACCAGACGGATCGAAGAAGAGCGGCTGTGCCTCCACAAAGTAGAGCACCGTGCGGCTGCCACCGCCCAACTTGACCACCTCGATGTCTGCCTTGGGCGGGAGCACCTGTGGCCGCAGACCACACGTGCAAGGGAGTGGTCTAATTACAATTCGCACGCACACGTAGCGATCTGCAGCGATGCAGAAAAGAGGAGGAAAGATCGCGGGCGTGCCTGGTTGAGCTGGTCTTCGGTGATGTGCGGGAAGGCGGTGAGGATCCCCGTGCGGAACCGGCGCACCTCCGACCGCTTGAGCTTGTTCCTGTTCTGGGTCTTGAACGGCTTCTTGAACATCCTTGTGTGTAGTGTTTATGTATTTTCGATTTGTTTCTCTTTTCCAGTGCGTAAACATTTTCTCTTATTAATTTCTCCATGATTTCTTTTCAAAGTCCTCCGTTCATGCAGCGGAAGAGGGGCGGAGGGCCTGCACTTGCAGTGGGTGGCGACGCCCTTCAAGACCACTCTCCGGCCTCGACTCGAAGGGTGGCAGAGGATGCCGCCACGTCTTCCCCACCGTCGACGGGCGCCGGACCCAGGTCCTGGTCGTCATGGGATTGGTGGGCCGAGCCGGTCGACGCCTCTTCACTGGCGGCCCTCCGCATCATGTGGGGCATGCTTCACGTCCTTGAAGCCGCCTCCTTCCTCGCCAACAACGGCAACAAGGCACGCCTCCGTCACGCTCCCAGCATGCACTTCGTTGTAGTCATGTCCAACACTCTCGGGCGTGCTTGTGTGGCGTGCCGTGCGCAGATCAAGACACACCTGATGGGGCAGGGCTGGCAGGCCAAGTACTGGGGCTTCGAGTGGGTGGCGCCCTACGAGACGGTTGATGCGTTCCAGCTCCACTTTGTGGTGACCATGGTGCTGGGCATGTGCTCGACCGCGGGCTTCTGCCACCGCCTGGTCTCGGCCGGCCTGTTCGTCTCGCTGGCCTACACCTTTCTGCTGGACATGAACAACTACCTCAACCACATCTACCTCATGCTCCTCGTCCAGGCCATCATGTGCCTCGCCCCGGCCAACGCCAAGTGGGCTCTCGACAACGCCTTCTTTCCCGCCACCCGCAGGTTGCCTCTACTTCACCCCACTACACACATGTAACATCATCACGTTTCTCACAACGAGAAGGGGACACAGGGACAGTGTGCCCAAGTTGGCGCTGTCGCTTCTACAATGGCTGATGGCGATCGTCTACTTCTACGCCGGCGTAGCCAAAGTACACTCGTGGCGTGAACAGCAAGCGGCCAAGATGACGTGGCATTCATGTTATGCGTGGAATGTGTGCGTCTGTGGAATGCAGGTGAACGAGGACTGGCTGCAGGGCGAGCCGCTGCGGCACTGGCTCACCCGCCGCGCGCACCTCCCGCTGCTGGGCCCGCTGCTCGGGTGGGAGCCGGCGGCCTACGCCTTCTCCTACGCGGGCCTCGCCTTCGACCTGCTCATCCCGTTCGTGCTGCTGCTGTCGCGCGACCGATGGCTACGCGCGGCGGGCATCGCGTCGAGCCTGGCCTTCCACTTGCTCAACAAGCTTATCTTCGGGATCGGCGTGTTCCCGTGGATGTGCGTGTGCCTCACCACCATCTACCTCCCGCCCGACTGGCCCCAGGCGCTGTCCGACCTCCTTCAACGCTTGTTCGTCGCCACCGACGACCCCATGGGCCTCATCTCTGCTTCATCATCCTCTTCTTCATCTTCATCTTCATCATCTTTGTCATCAACGTCGGTCGCTTCGCCAGTCTCGGCGATGACGTCGGCGCCGGCAAGGCCATCGACGCGGTCGACGGCAACCAGTCGACGGAAAAGGAGCAGGGCGCCGCGAGCCAGGGACGTGGTGGTCACAGTGTGCGTGGTGGCCTTCCTCGTCCTGCAGATCGCGCTGCCGCTCCGTCACCTGCTCTACCCCGGCGACGTCACCTGGACCGAATACGGTCATCGTTTCTCGTACCATTCTCTCTCTCTCTCTCTCTCCCCGCTCTCTCTAGTCATCTCATCGCTCATCATGCAGGTGGCGCATGAAGCTGCGACACAAGGCCTGCGATATGGAGATGTGGATCGAACGCCACGAAGCCGGCAACACCTCCCTCCTGTTCCGTACGTCGTGTGGTGCATGTCATGCATGACATTGACGTCACTGGTGGCCTGGCTGACGTGTTGTTGTAAATGGGCCATGTGTGCTGCGGTACACGCGTGTAGGCGAGCCGCTGCAGGTGGAGCGCTACGCGACGCGGCGACAGGCGCGGAAGCTGGTGTCGCGGCCGGACAGCCTCCACCAGTTCGCGCTGCACGTGGGGAGCCTGCTCCGCCAACGCGGCGAGCACGACGTGACGGGCATCTACGCCAGCAGCGAGTGCACGCTCAACTTCCGTGATGCGGGCCCGCAGCCCCTGGTCGACTCCACCTACAACCTTCTACTGGCCGCGCCGTGGGAGTGGCCTTACCCCTTCGTCACGTCCTCCTACAGCTCCGCCATGCACCACTGCGCCGCGCTTGAAGACCCCACTTACCCAAGTGTAGAAGACGAACAATGAAATGAAAGAAAAGAGAGTTGTATTCGAGTTGTAGAACGCTACATGGTTGGAGTGAGTCGTTGGCTGCGGTCTCTCGTGCTTGGTTGTACGCGGATCGTTGAAGGCGCTGGCCGGCTGGTTCTTCTTGACGTCGCGAAGGGCTTGCGGGGCTGAGAGTTTGCTAAGGCTCGACCGCCACCTCCACCTGCATGATATGAAGGGGAAAAAAAGAGGAGGAGACGAGGGGGAGTGGATAGACACACAGAGGATGGCTGAGCCCCACGCCATCCCCATCTCTGGAAGAATGGAGAACAGAGGCCTGAACTCTTTCAAGTCCTTGCGTGTGCCTGCAGGGGCACCACCTGATGGCCAGGCAGGTCCTTGGGGAGACCCATGAGGCCAAGGACCGCCACAACTCCCTACTTCACACACTGAGGTGACCACGCTCAGAGCAGGTAGTTCTGTGTGCATGAGAGACAGAATGGGAGAAGAGAGAGCATGACATATCACCTCAGAGGGTAACCTCTCACCACAGTTCAACCCATGAGGCACACATGTACAACACACAAGGTGGAGGCAGCCATGGCTGGAACTGAAGTAGCTGCACCAGAGTGAATGAAACCTCCTGCTCCTAAGCTCAAAATGATATCAAGAAAAAACTGCATACCAGCAAGCAAAGTCATTGGGCTTGTATGAAGACATCCTATATACTAAGACTGTAGCAATGTTGTACAGTCTGCTTGTTGGCCTTGTGTGGTGGAGTAAAAGTAAAAAACTGAGGCTGAACAGTGGTTTTGTCTCTGGCCTAGAAGCTTCAGGAAGCTTCCAGTGCATTGGCGCTGTTCCATTGGAGCATTCCAATGTAACCAGGTTAAGGATTCACCAAGTTTTCAAGCATCCTTCGCCTGCCACCACCATACAGGCTCACTCCACTGGCTGCACGTGAACATTCCACATACTGCTAACAGGGAGCAACGAAAATAGTAGGTGCATTTCCTATTCTCATGACGTCGTTCTGGAAATATCCTTGTTTGTACTTGCCGTTTCTGCAGAACAATTTTGACACAAGAAAATGAAAGAAAAAGATTACATCAACATAAGAATGTTTGCGCAAGAGGTTGAAGCTGGCTTTAGCCAGGCCCTTGGAGCCGCACTGGTTATGAGATCTCCGATCGCTACCGCGAGCCAGCACTACCAAGGTACCTCTACCTTGCCCAGCCTGGCTGATATGACTTTCCTCCTTTTTGATGTTCCCCAGGTTTTGGGACGGCGAGGGCGGTTTCATGAACAAGCAAGAACGCTCCAGCGCCCACCTTGAAGCGCAAGCTTTGCGTCATACCAAGTTGGGTGGTACGTTACGTGACCCCCGCCTCCGTTCCTTGCCCACATTATCAAGACAACTAGAAGGAACGCACGCATCTTCCTCACGACTCGACGCACCCCAGTTCCTCAATGACTCACGTGGTCCACCTCAAGTGAGTGAGCACATGTGGAAAGTGACGCCCACACGCACTTCGCTGAGTTCTCGCCTTTGTGCATTTGTTTTTATTCTCACTGCCATCTATTCAACGCGTTGGCCGCTTGGTTCTACTCGCCTATTGCTTCTGGAGGACGAGGCCCTTGAGGTACTTCCCGACGCGTTCGTCGCCAGCGCGCCAACGGAAGTCGGCCGCCTGGCCAAGCGCGGTCACGTGGCGCCACCGGCTGCCGCTCTCCTTGAGGCCCTTCTCCATGATCTCCCGCACCCACGCCTCCTCCGACCTGACGTGGTTCGTCGCGGTGGCCATCTAGTAGATCAGAACGAGCTCATTCATTCGGAGTCTCCTTGCACGTACCGCGATCGCGTGTTGTTGAATGCGACGATGTAGCCCGATGGCGCCACGACCGGCGCAGCCAACTTCACCAGCCGCCCGTAGTCGCTCTTGGCCGACCACACCGAACCTGCCCCCCCCCCATTCAAAAATGCACCAATCAGAACAAGACTACAATGATGAAGAAGGTGGTGGGCATGGCGATGATGATCAGTGGGGCACCGGAGAGGACGGAGGTGCGGGCCAGGGCGGGCGGGTCGAGGAGGACGACGTCGAATTTCCTGTTCTTGGTCCGGAGGGCGACGAGCTCCTGGAAGGCGTCGCGCGCCACGAACTCGTGGCCCTCGCCCCTCTTGCGCCCGTTGGCCCACCCCTTGCCTGCGCCCCCCCCCAACCCAATCACAGTCGACCAATCGAATTAATAAGTGTTGCATTGCAACCATACGTAGAGTTGCATAGTAACCAAGGCGAGGGCCACCGCTGATACCTCGGGACGCGGTGGACTTCTTGTCGCTCGCGGGGAGAGGAATGCCGTTGAGGCGGAAGTTGGCCATCGCCACGTCCAAGCAGATCGAGGAGTGGTCGACGCTCGTCGTCAGCGCCTTGGCCTGCGTACACGATACGTTACGTTAGCGTGCAACAGACGACAAACATGAGACGATCCAAGAGATAGAGAGAGCCAACGAGGAGAGAGGGGGAGGGATAAGCAAAAGTGCCTTGACGGCGGCGGAGACGCTCCAGGCGCCCGTATGGGCAAACAGGTTGAGCAGCGTCATGTTGGGCCGCGTGAACACGTTCTCCACCATCCACTTCCGGTTGTCGCTGCAGCGCAGTAAGAGTCAACGTTGGTCACCGTGGTCAACGTCGGTCATCGCGTGTTGTGTGTGGCGGGGAGAGGGGGGAGGGGGGGCAGTTACCGCTGGTCGAGGAAGAGGCCGGAGGAGAGGGCAGACGTGCGGAGGTCGACGTGGTACTTGAGGCCGTCCTCCTCGACCACCACGTCCCGAAACTCGACGCTCCTGTCGTCCGCGCGCGCAGGCGCGCCCCTCCCCTTCCCGCCGTACTCCTCCTCCTCCTCCTCCTCCTCCTCCGCGTAGTCGTCGTCGAAGCCCCCTGCCACGTCATCATCCTCGAACTCCGCGCGCAACCCTGCGCCGCCGTCGTGGGCGCCCACGCCCTCTTCGGCGTCGCCGAGCAGGGCCGGGTTGTAGTAGAAGCGCGCCGTCGGTCGCTTCTTGCGAAAGCGCCGGCGCACGGTGATGCCCCGCAGGAACGGCAGGAACTCGGGCGACCACAGCTTGTCCCTGACACGCGCGCCGAGTGGCGTGGCACGTATGCGTGTCAGCCCTGGGCGCACGTCGAGCCGGCTTGTGCGCGGCGTGGCGTGGCGTACCTGATGAAGGGCAAAAATCGATCCCAATAGACCGAATACGTCTGCACATCGGCATACCTGCACACACACACACACACACACAACACACACACACAACACGCAACACACACGTGAGATGGGTGTGTTGAGGAGGAGCAGGGCAGGATCGTGCCTGCCGTAGACGTCGATGGCGAGAGCGGTGAGGCCGTCGCCGAGCTCGTGGACCAGCCGGAAGGCCGAGGCGTGGCGGGCGTCGTCGAACTCGAGCCTTCCCTCGCTGGCCAGCTGGCGTCGGTAGGCCAACGCCTCCCGCAGCGCGCCCTCCACGTAGGCCTCGTCCACCGCCTCCATGCCATACCCGACCTAGAAAAATGGTTTAAAAAATGAAAAGCAATATTTAAATATTAGAGATTTTTATTTTATTTTTTAAAACGTTTAATTCGATTACGTATATTTTTTATTTATTTATTATTTTATTATTATGTCTTATGAAACACACAGAAAAAAATAATAAAATGGAAAAATGGAAAAAAGGCAAGAGAGCATACCACGCGAATGGGCGGGCTGAGCGTGGGGTCGACAAGGAGGACCGCACGCTCGTCAGAGGCGGAGGTGGCGGCGGGGTTGGTAACGGCCACGAAGCCCTGCGGCGTATGCCGCGACGCGACCGCGCCACCGCCCACCAGCTGCGGCACGCAGTTCTCCGGAAGGCTCCACACCCGGCGCGGAGGTGCTCCGCCCTCGCTCTGCTGCCGCAACCCGTTATTGCTGGAGCTGTCCGGAAAGAGGCGTGCAGCGAGTGTGGGATTGAGTGCGGGCAAGACGGTCGTCGCCGGCGCCGCCTGGA
>JANDJZ010000453.1:0-45330 GCA_027943245.1 Acanthamoeba sp. SK_2022b
ATGCTGATCGAGTGCGGCGAGTTGAGGTCGGCCAGCCCGACGCCGCCGCTTCGCGCCTTGATGAAGGCGAACGGCGAGTAGGGCGAGAAGCTGAACGACGGCAGGCGGCTGCCCATCTGCCCGCCGGTGGGCTCGGCCGCGCCGCTGTTCGCGGCCGCGGCGGCTGCGGCCATCATCCGAGCGGCCTCGGCGGGCTCGGCCAGGAAGAACTCGGAGCTGCCGCTGCCAGTGTAGGCCAGCGACTCGCGCGCGGACCGCGGGGAGTAGATGGGCGAGGCCGGGTTCTGCTTGACCCACCGCATGATGCGCTTTCTGTGGCCCGTCTTGCTGATGCCGATGTCGGCCAGATCCTCCTCTGCGTGATCGCCGCCCACCACACAACAACACAACAACAACAACAACAACAACAACAACAACAACAACAACAACAACAACAACAACAACAACGGGGTGAGTGGGCGGCGCGCAGGTTTGTATACGCGCGGAGGAGGCCTGGCCAGCGCGTACCGGTGATGAGCTGGATGGTCTTCATGTCGTCAAAGCCGTCCTGTTGGAAGAGCGTGAGGTACTCGGCGGGCAGGTTGAGCTCGGCGAGCCACGCCTTGATCTTCTTGGCGTCGTCCGCGCCCTTCTGCGCGCTGCTGGCCTTCTTCTTGGCTTTCTTTGCCCGCTCGCCCACGCTGCCGACGCTCTTCCTCGATTGCTTCTCTTTGTCGAGCTCGCCATCTTCGTCGTCGCTCCCCCTCCTCCCCTTCTTCTTTCTTGTCGACCCGCCCTTCTTCTTCGCGCTCTTCGTTCTTTTCGACGTTCTGCTGCCGCCTTCGCCTTCGCTCTTTCCGCCGCCGCTGGCCTTCTTCGCTTTCTTCTTCGTTTTCGCCGACTTGGCCTCCTCGCCGCTCTCGTCAAGGCCGACCGACTGCGCCGACTTGTCGAGCATGTTCTTCTTCTTGCGCGTCATCTGATCGTCGAAGCTTATGACCCGCCGCATGTTCAACTTCTTGTTGTGGCCATGACGCCCGCCATCGTGGCCGACGTCGTCATCGTCTTCCTCGTAGTCGTCGTCATCATCGGCAGTGGTCTTCTTCTCGTCATCGCTGACGTTGCGATCGAGCACGTGAATGACTCGCTCGCCGCTGCCGTCGTGCTGTCCCTCGTCGTCCTCCCGCCGAATCTCGCGCTCGCGCGCCCGCATTCGCTCGCGGGTCTGGTGGGCCGCTCGCGCGTCTCGCTCGCGCTCCTCCTCCTCCTCCACCTCGGCCCCGCTGCTGCTCTTGTCGCGGTCGTTGTCCTCCTCGGCCTCCTCCTGCTCCTCCCATCTGGGCTTCACGTCGAATCGGTCGTCGGTCCTGTTGTTCTTGACGCTGTTGCGTCGCTTTAAGATGGCGGCGGCCACCTCGCGAGCCTTGTCGACGTCGATGGCCAAGCCGACTCTGTCACGCTGGCGATCGTCGTCGTCGATGTCGACATCGACCTTCTCCTTGCCCTTGCCCACCGGCTCCTCGGCGCTGCTGACCTCCTCGCTCGAGTCCTTGCGCGGGCTGAAGCTCTTCCGCGTCGGGAGCTCATCCTTGTGCTTCTGCTCCTGCTTGTTGAGCGATTGGCTGCGCCTCCGCGCCGTGCCGCTCCTCCTGCGCTGCTTGCGCTCGCTCCGCTGCAGTCGCTTGGCCAGCCTGCGGTCCTCGGTGCTCGCGCTGATGGCGTTGCCGGCGTGGCGATTGGTCGGTTCCAGGTCCCACTCGCTGGTGAGCGACTTGATCGGTGTCGACACGTGCATGCTCGCTCTGTAACTCCGATTGCGAGCCGCCCTGTCCTCGTGCTGTGTGGTCGACGTCGGAGTTGCACCGGCGCGCGAGCCCCGCTCCGAGATCTTCTCGCTATCGAGAAGGATCAGCGAACGCCGCCACGGCGAGGAGAACGTGGCCACGGGCCGCATGGAGGCGTTGCCGGCCTGGCGCTGCCGCTGGCCCACCGCGACCTTGCTCGAACCGAAGAGCAGGTCTTCCTCCACCTCCCGCTCCGCGTGATCGCGGGTCGGCGTCCTCGTCATAGCGTTGCGTCGGTGCTGCCTCGCCGACAGGTCCTCCCGTTCCACGTCGGATATGAACTCGGCATCCGTCGTCTCGTCCATGTCGCCATCCTCACTGCGTGTACACACACACACACACACACACACACACACACACACACACACACACACACACACACACACACACAAGCATGAGTTGTCAGTGTCGAGATATACGAACATTTGGGAAGCGAGGGGCGAACGGGTACCCAGCGGATGAGTAGGCGTAGCCCAGATACTGAGCGTCGTCCCGGTTCATGCGATAGTTGGAAGGCTCCTTCTTTTGCTTGTGCTTGAGCAGCGCCATCACCAGCCGCTTGTCGTTTTGGCTGAAAAAGAACGAAAGAGAAAGGGGGATGGGGAAGAGAGAAGAACGAGACGACGTGAGCGGAGGAGAGACGGTCGTGGCTCTGAGCCGGTGGAGGAAGCGAGCGGTACCGCTTGGCAATGTCCAATGGCGTGCCGTTGATGCCCACGATGTTGGTGGCCGCCCCGTGTTCGAGGAGCGCATTCACCGTATCGAGACTCCCGCTGTAGCAGGCCAGATGCAGGGCGGTCTCCCCCGCACTACGCGCGCAAAGAGAAGACAAGTTAAACTTTAGCTCCGATTCGGGATCGCGAAGGAAAAGAACGAAAGCGAAGAGGAGAAGCGGCGCAGGTGGTGCCTACTTGGTGGTGGCATTGATGTCGAGGTCCCAATCCCGATGCGCGAGCAGGTAGCGGACTGCTGTTGACTTGCCTCGGAAGGCTGCATAATGAAGAACTGTCTCGCCGTTGCTTTTTCGTTGGGCAGCGAGAGCGACATGTAAGTGACGAAACCGATGGTTACACACGAACAACACAACGAAAAGACACACGCGTACCGGTTTGTGGCGTTGACATCGCAGCCGATGGATACCAAGCGATTGGCGACGTCAGAATACTGTTGCCGTGCGTCGAGTTAGCCAGGAGCAAAGAGGTTGGCAATCGATCACGCTGATGAAGCAGAGAGAGAAAGAGAGAGCGCGCACTTTCTCAAGGAGTTCGTTGTAGTCGGTGGCAAAGGGGTCAGGAAAATGGCGTATGAGATAATGAAGGGCCGTGCAGCCGTCGGACGTGACCTTCTGTACATTCGTTCTGTGCGGAAGATGTGTCAGAGCTCCAGCAGGGAAAATCAAGTAAAATGCAACAAAAATTCAAAAATAGTGGCTTGCTTCGAGAAGCGGAGGCCTTACCGTTTCTTGGAGAGAAGGAAGAGTATGATATTCACATGTCCCGCAGCACACGCGCAATGCAGAGGCGTCCAGCCCTTGATGAAGTTGAGCAAGAAAGAAAGCAGGTGAGACCGACAGACACAGAGATCTCTGGTAGCGTCAATCCGGAGTAGTAGTTATGTTTATACCATGGCATCGGGCGTGTTGAGCTTGAGCTTCTTGTTGTTCACCAGGAATCGGACCACGTCGTCGTGTCCAGCTGCGCCGCGCCAAATGCACTCGCGTGAGCAAGACCACACAATTCATATAATAAATTCATATAAAGTCAGCGGCGAGAGGCACTCACCCTCCACGGAGACGTGCAGCAGATACTTGTTGCGGATGGCCCGACGCAGCACGGTCTCGTCGCCTTGACTCTGCTGATAGGCCTGCAATTCGTGCCGGGCCATCTTCTTCAGATAGTCCCCGTCGCCCTGGTTCAGCAGATCCATGGCCGCCGCCGATGTGTGTGGTGCGCCCAGGGCCAGCGGCACGCCCGGCGCCATCGTCGCCCTGTGCTGACGATTCGACGAGGCGCCGCTCTCGCCCTTCTTGGTCGACTGGCCTCGGGCCGACAGCGGCATGGCCGCGGTCGAGGTGACCGACTTGGCCGAGGCCAGCGGCGAGCCCGTGGCCTGGTCCCTGAAGCGGACGCTGTTGGCGCCAAAGGAGAGAGAAGATGGACCACCCTCGCCAAGAGATGAGGAGAAGGAGGTGCGGGCGGTTGTAGCTGGATCGATGTTGGCGTCCCTCAAGATCTTCGTCGCTTGGATGGCGTTGAGCGAGAAGGAGGAGGGCTGAGGTTTGGCTGTCGAGGATCTAGAAGTGCTGACGTTGTTGGCTGCCGTGGTGGGAACGGATGAAGAGGAAGACGAACGCTTCTCCCTCTTCTTCCGCTTCTTCTCGGCCTTCTTTTCATCCTTCTTCTCCTTCTTTTTCTCCTTCTTCTCCTTCTTCTCTTTCTTCTTCTCCTTTGTCGTAGCGATGAGGTTCGAGATGTAGTGAGTAGCGCCCGAAGCTGACTTGCCGCCACTCTCGCTCAACGACCTCTTCTTGTTCCTCTTCTTATCTTCCGTGTCGCCCCCTCTACCTTCATCTCCCATCTTCCTCGGAGAAGAGACGCCGGCGTCTCCATCTTGGGGAGGTGGCAGAAGGTCGCCCCGTACCTCCTTCTCCTTGAGGCTTCGTCGCTTCTTCTTACGCTCCACGAGTCGTTCGAGTTTTTCGTTCTCGCGCCGCAGCTCGGCCTCGAGTTGAGCAATCGAATCTGCCGTCGTCTGCTTCACCTTCTTGTCGTCCCTGTCTTCCTTATGTTGAGGCTGGATCGCATTCTTCTTGCCCACGAGATCGGGCGCCGACTTGGTCTTGGCCAGGTTCTTGCGTGCAAACTTGGCGAACATGCCCTGTTGCTGGTGGGGCGCGGTGTGCTCCCCCACCACCGACGATGGCTCGTTCATCATGTCTAACTATATCCTTATAATATCTCTCCCTCTATACTCTCGTCGTATTCGTCCTGGTCTTCGTGTGCCCCGTCTTCAAAAGATCGAAAACGAAGGATTAATCGCGTTTCGTTCTTTCTGCGCTTTTCCGTCCAACGGTCTCCTCTTCATCTATCTTGGCCTCAACCGACGAGGAAAGCCGGAAGCGGAGCTCGTCTCACACTGGCAGTACCAAACGGAGCCGAAGGAAGGCTGCGGTCGTAGTGATTGCGGTCACGACTATGTGCCCTTGCGCCTCTTATCTTTTCTTTGACCTCGTGCTCCTCTTCACCACCAAGATAGAATAACGCAGCAACCGTCCGCGCACAACGGTCTCCTGGCCGCCAGGTGGAACTTAAGTTTTCAAAAGCACCAATGGGCAATCATAAGAGTTTTATTACTGGGAATTTCGCAGGGCGTAGGCGAGGCAAGCGGGGCGGAGCGGGGGAGGAGGCGGATCGCTGGGTGAAAGCGTCAGGGAAAGGCCTGCTTGGTCCACTCGGGTGGCAGTCTCAGGTCAGTGAGCGCACAGGTTGGCATCTTGTGGCAATCCTGCCATCCACTGATCACATTAGTGTGGGCGGCCTGCGTCCGTTCGAGCCTCGCCGCGGCCAATAGGCTTTATTCTGTTTGTTCGTTTTCTCGGCGCTCCACGTCACCGCACCTCCGGAGCTGAGCTGCGTGACTCTGCTTCGCAAGCATCCCCTCTTTCACCAACAGCAACAGCAACACAACAACACCCCAATTGCCATGTACCAGGTACGTCGACCCGACAGGTGGCACCTCGTCGTGCGGCCAGCTCACACGCATGTTGCACAGTCACCATCTCAGGAGCCGACACAGCGTGAGCGCATGTTGAACGGACAGCTGTACGAAGCGGGAGACCCTGAGCTTGTCCGCATGCGCCACCGAGCCCGCCGTCTTCTGCGAGAGTATAATGCCACTACCGAGGTAAGTACGCCCCAGAGGGGCTTTTTATTTTATTTGTTTTAATTTTTTGCACACAGGAAGAACCGGAGAAGAGGTCAATGCTGCTGAAGGAGCTTTTGGGTGCGGGCGAGGGCGCCTACATAGAGCCGCCGTTCTACTGCGACTACGGGACACACATCAAGGCGGGAAAGAACTTCTACATGAACTTTGACTGCGTTATCCTCGACTGCGCCATGGTCGAGATCGGCGACAATGTCATGTGCGCGCCCAAGGTGCAGCTCTACGCTGCCACTCACCCACTCGAGGCCGCCGAGCGCATCAAGGTACCTCCCTCTTCCGCGCGTCAGTGCAAGTCTGCAGCGGGTTGGAAACTCACTCGTGACACACTCGCAGGGCCCGGAGCTGGCCAAGCCTATCAAGATTGGCAACAACGTGTGGTTGGGAGGTGGCGTGATCGTGTGTCCCGGCGTAACTATTGGCGACAACACCACAATTGGGGCCGGAAGCGTTGTCACCAAGGACATCCCTGCCAACGTCGTGGCTGCCGGCAATCCATGTCGTGTCATTAAGCAGCTCCCCTTGCCCAGCGAGAGCGCCCCCAGCCAATGAAAAACATATTTCTGATGACGTTTTGGTGTCCCTTTGGCTGAGGCTTGCTGAAGGAACGCGAAGAACGAGCAGTCTCGCGATCGGTCCAGAACAAGAGGTTTTCTTGCCCATGACGGCCACTAAAAGCTGCTTGGCATTTTTGTTTTGAACCAAAAAGGACATAATGGTGGCAAGGGTAGCTCGTGATACGGCCCAATGTCGTGGTTTACGTGCCTTGCGAGAACCAACAGAAAGCCTGGTGGCTTGTACCAAGAGGGGGAGGCAGGCACATGGGTGAGCCTTGGAGGTGTTGGGGTTCGACAACAGGCCAAACTGTGGCAAGAGATCAGCTCAGTGGAAACTCGGCAGGATTGCATGTGGGAGCATAACGCCCCGAGAGCTTCGTTCTTGCTCGCCCTTGGCGGGACTGCTTGAGGGAGGCTCACCTTCCACTTCATCCCCGCGAATTTCTCTCTTGCTTGTCTTAGGTCCCTAGACCTCGGTGACACACAACCAGGGTATAAAGGCTACTGGCTTCTGTCTTTCATATCTTCATTCAAACCTTCAAGCCCTGTATCTGGGTCCAGCTGTTCACTGCGCCAAAGCAATCTCATCGCCGCTCCTCTTCTCCTTCGTTGCCAACATGTCCGGTTCCAACATGCTCGGATTGCTGAAGAGTAAGTAACGAAAACTTGCTCTGCCACTGTAAAGCACTGCCTATCCTGACATCTCCGCAGACTTTGATCTGTACAGGCGGGTTCCCAAGGACCTGACGAAGGGCTCAGTTCCCGGCGCCATTGTCTCGCTAGTGTGCCTCGCCATCATGGCTGTACTGATCGGCTGCGAAGTGTATGTCATCCCATCTTTGCCGTGCCCAAGCCGAGACTGACTGGTTGTATGGTTACAGTTACAGCTTCGCGTCCATCAAAACCGAGACCCAGATGCTGGTCGACACCCCTAGGAACCTGGAGAAGCTGCGAATCAACATCAACGTTACCGTGCCACACGTGCCCTGCTATGTCCTCTCGCTGGACACGGAAGACGTCCTGGTAAAGTGTTTACATCTCGTATGTTTGGATAGTGGTCATGTCTCACCTGTGTGGTGGGATACCGGTTACAGGGAGGGGGAGTGGAAGACTACCAGGAGAAGTCGATCGTGAAGCTTCCCGTTACCAGCGCAGAGAAACAGCTGTCCGGCTGTCGCATCGCGGGTTACTTCAACGTGCCCAAGGTGCCCGGCAACTTCCATCTGTCCACCCACGGCCACAACGTCCAGCCGCAGGACATCGACATGCGCCACAACATCAACTCCCTCTTCTTCACCGATTCGCCCCGAGGTACCGCGGCCTTTCCCTCATCTACAGCGAGAGGCGTTCAAACAAACTGACCCTTGGTCGACGTCGAGTAGTGTACTACCCTCCCGGCAGCGCGGTCCCGGCGTGGCGCAAGTCGCAGTCCAACATCGAGGCCGAGCTCAACAACCAGGCCCTGGAGCAGGAGAGCGACGACGATGTGGTGGGTCTCTTCCGTCCGCTCGACGGTGTCACCAAGGCCAACGAGCAGAAGAAGCTCGGCGTGGGCGTGTCCTACGAGTACTACATCCAGATCGTCCCCACCATCCTCGAGTTGTACGTCACTCCTCTTCTCCGTTTACACCTGACAGAAAACACGGTCTGACCTCCCGCTTTTCATCGGCTGCAGTCCCGATGGCAGGACGAAGCACACGTACCAGTTCACCCACAACTTCAACGACGTGACCACGCCCGCCGGCCAGGCGCCGACCATCTACTTCAAGTACGAGATCTCGCCCATTACGGTTAAGATCACGCGCGGCCGCGGCTCGCTGGTCCACTTCCTTTTGCAGCTGTGCGCGATCGTGGGCGGCATCTTCACCGTCGCGGGCCTCATCGCCAGCGTCACGGCCCGCGTAGCCCGGCAGCTCTCGTCGAGCCACAAGTTCGAGTAAGAACCGAGGTAGTGATACCATCAAGTTGGAATCGGCTGAGAGCCAGCATCGCTGAACATACTATGGAACCAGAGGAAGAGGGAGAGGGAGAGAGAGGAGACAATGTATCAAACAAGTACATCAGATATTCGATTGAGCCTGCTGCATAGAGCTCTGTAAATACAAGCAAGTACGAGACACAAAAGGTCAAGGCACACATACAAGAAGGTGGGTGGAGCACGTTGGACAGGGATATCATCAGCTACAGCTCAAGCAGAAGACGAAGCCAGTAGTGCATACTCATGGAGCAGGAGTGCGATTGGCTATCTACAAGAAAGGGAACACAAAGCATCAGAGGAGGATGGTGGGGCCTTGGGGCAGGCGCCATCGGTCGTGGTCCAGCTCGTTCGCCAGCTGCCTCAGCATTGCCAGCTGATCCGCAAGTAGCACTGCGACCACCACATACCCAGGGTGAGTAGTTGCCCACAGGCTACGTGGCGGGTGAGAGCAGGGAAGGGAGTGGCCGCGGTACTCTCTTCAGTCTCCCGGGCCAGCTCAGGAATTGGAATAAGCTTCAGTTGCCTTGCCAAGATCTCATCTGGCTCTACCTCCAAAATCGTCAGCCCATCTTGAATATAGTGCTCAATCTGTTCACACATGTCGTACCGGGCATTTCGTCCAGATTTGGCCGTCGAGGCTTGGTACGTTTGGCTATACGCCTGGGCGCCCTCGGAGGAACCGCACTTGCGTCCCTGCTCGCGCTCATCTTCCCGCCAGAAACGAAAAATTAGACTTAAATAGATTTCCTGGACAGAAGAAAAGCTTTTTCTCTATTTTAACGCCAATCTGATGAGCGGCACACGAACAAGACAGCCTGGTGTGGCAACACTCCGGAATGTGGGTTTCGTAGTGCCCCGACCGCGATGCCACAGCAGCGTTCCTCGCTCGTTGCCTCCTCCAAGAGGATCTGCCGCCAGGCCCAAAGATGGGCCCATGTGTGGTCTACTCCGCAGCACCTCCTGCAAGCTAAGGCCTCGACCTATCCTTCCTTCAATCCCTTTCTTTCAATCATGCCAGGTTGAAGCTCAGCAGCGCCGGTTGTTCTCAACGCCTGCCGCTACTCCGAAACCTACGAAACCTAAGGCCATCTCCAGTGATGAGTTCACTCGCTTCATGGAGGAGGCCAAGCTGAACGAGCTCCCCGAAGGTTCATCCATCGGTACGCTCTTGCTCCTCTTTTTTTGTAATTATTTATTTCTTTATACTTATTTAATAATAAATAGCCTGCTTACACTCATTGGGTTTATGCAGCGATTGCCGTTTCCGGCGGTCCGGACAGCATGGCGCTGTGCCTCCTCACGCACCAGTACTCCCCCTGCCCACCTGCTGCGCTGTGTGCGCTGTGCACACGTGTTCCGTCCCTGAGAGGTTTCTCCGCCGTGTAGGTGGGCCATGGCGCGCGGCATCCACGTGTTGGCGCTCACCGTGGACCACGGGCTGCGCCCGGACAGCAGCGACGAAGCAGAGCGAGTGCAGGAGTGGCTTGAGAAGATCGGTAGGTCTTCGACTACTCTTGTCCCCCGGCCTTCGCGGCCCTGCCGCGGCGCGTGTGCGTGCGCCTGTGTGCTCACTGCCGTGCCTTTGTAGGCATGGTACATGAGATTCTGCGTCGGTCGTGGGAAGTGCCGAGCCAGACGGGCCACATTCAGGAGGCCGCACGCAAGCATCGCTACGCCCTCCTCTACGAAAAGTGCAAGAGCGAGGGCATCGAAAACCTGCTCACCGCCCACCAGCTCGAGGTACGTCTCGAGAGCTCTCCCCGACCCGCGCCGCATGGACGTGTCAGCCGCGGTCCATCGCCGCTCCACTGACGCGCACAACACCAACACACGTAGGACCAAGTCGAGACGTTCATCATGCGGCTGTCGCACAGCAGCGGAGTGGATGGCCTGGCGGGCATTCAGAAACGACACGCCCTGTTCTTTCCTCCGCTGCCGCCAGGCGCCGGCACCGCCCACTCGGCGATGACATCCACCAGATTGGCGCCGCCGTATCATCCTCCGCTCACCACGCTCTGCATGACCGAGCCCACTCGCGACAGCTATCCGGCGCCGCTTTACATCGTGCGGCCCTTGCTCGAGGTCTCCAAGGTGCTACCCCCCCCCAGCTCGACGTTGCCGCACGCACGGCGGATTGACGTTGTGGGCGGGCTGTGTGTGTATTGTGTGTGTGTGTGTGTGTGTGTGTGTGTGTGTGTGTGTGTGTGTGTGTGTGTGTGTGTGTGTGTGTGGTATCAGGACCGGTTGGTTGCCACGTGTGAGAAGTTCGGCCAGGAGTCGGTGGACGATCCAACTAACCAGAACATGAACTTCCACAGAAATCGAATCAGGCAGGCTCTCCCTGCGCTTTGGGACGCCGTACCGCCCTCCTACGCCACCCGTGTCGTGACGCGACCTGGCGTGCGCACGGGTTTGTGTTCACCATTGCGGGCCCTCTCTTTGTGTGTGTGTGTGTGTGTGTGTGTGTGTGTGTGTGTGTGTGTGTGTGTGTGTGTGTGTGTGTGAAGATTGGCCGGGACGAGCTCAGCCGTACCATCTACCACTTTCAGAAGGCGCGCAGCCAGATGCACGAAAAGGTCAACGAGGTCATGCGCAAGCGCGCTGTCCTCACTCCCCGGCCGTCCGCGCGCGCGAACAGCGGGTCATTCCAGTCGCCGCCACAATTCGGTGGTCACCTCTACCTGCCCATCTCCCTTTTCATCGACCGCGGTGAGCTCTCGCTGCCCGTGAGCATGCGCGTCCTGCAGGCTGCGCTGGTGAGCGTGGGCGGCCTTCGCGCCGAGCGGCTCTCGCTCAAGCTGCAGGCGCTGCGCGAGATGACCGAGCGCATGCGTGAAACGGCCACCTACGCCGCATACAATCGTGTGAAGACCATGCGACGCAACCCTGCCCCCATCCTGCCGGCTCCGCTCAAGGCTTCCTTCACCGCCTGCGGTTGTCTCGTGCAGCTTCACTTGGTACACCCTACACGGAGCTGTCTTTTTGTTTAAATTTGAATTTAAATTATTTTTATTATTTTTATTTGCTTTTATTATTCATTTTCTTTATTTATTTGGGCTCCACTGATGCTTGAGTTATTGTAGGACCGGGGCACGCCGATATTTGTTGTCCATCCTGAACGTGCGTAGCGCCACACTGCGCAACGAGGCACCATCAACACAACATACACCACAAACAACTTGACACCACGACACGAACACGTCGTAACTTCTCTTTCCCCCCCCCCCCGTCTGTTCGTTCTCCAGGGCGCGTGGCGACCACGGCAGAGCCCATCGAGCCTGGCGAGACGCTGCTGTGGGAGAACAGGCTGGCCATCTCCTTCGCCTTCAATCCTCAGAAGGCGAAGGCGCCGCAGCGCGCGCATGGTTGGTCGGCTTCTCGCCGGGCCGTCCCTGGAGCGCAAGGGCCCGAGGGGCGCTACTTCGTGCGCCGCCTTCAGCCCAAGGACTACAACTGGTCCGCCCAACTGTACGCTCTCTCCGCCCCTCGGCCTCGGGCTTTCCTCTGTTTGTTTTTGGAAGAGGGGCTTGGCTGCCTCGAGCTGACGTCTTCACGCGACACGACGTACAACAAACAAGTGTGACGGCTGCCAGGGAGGCCCCCGCAGACGTTCGTGCCGCCATGCCTGTCCTCGTAGACGATCGTGGTACAGTTGGATCACAGCTGCGACTTGTTTGTTTAGACGCAAATGGGCTTAACGCGTTCCTCCCTTCACCACCCTCCCCTCCCCCCCCAATCGGTCCGGAAGACCGTATCCTTGCGATCCCCACGGTTGGGTTCTACACGAGAGACGACCTGGAGGTGAGCACTGCGCCCGTCTTCCCGCTGACGGCGGAGCCCTCGCCCTACGCCATGCCGGAATGCCCCGCGACCAGGATGAACGCACAGCAGAAATTCGACCTCCTCCTTGAGCAACTAGGCCAGTTTGACGATCTGGCCGTCGGCGACCAACGACCACAGCGCCCGTCGTGATCTGTCACTGCCTGTCACAGGATATGGGAATACATTAATTTTTGTCGACGACCATGGCGGCCGGTTAAATCTGAGCAAAATGGGAGAAAGGGCACCAGCAAAGGCGCAAAGGCGAATTTCGAAGAAGCCTGGCAAGGCGATGACACAAAACCGGTGCTGGGCGAATGGTCATCACAATCAACAGCTGCGAACTGCACAGCCAAGCGACAATACCCGACAAGGATCACACTCTCTACAAACCAGGATACTACTAGCATGTCGCTTAACAGACACACCGATAGCATGAGCCAGACCGAGCGTACGATGGCACAGCCATCCCCGGTGCAAAGCAACTTTGTAGGACTTGGCTGGGGCCTTGTGCTGGGTGCTTCCTTGGGCGGCTACCTCGGCTACAGTACGTTTCATAGCGTCTTCTTCACCATCCTCCTTCCATGTGATAGCAGCTGACCAGCCTTCTCGCCACTTACAGAGGCGGGACAGAGCGAGGAGTTCAGGACCAGGATGGGCCAGTACCGACAGGAGTGGGGCACTAGGATGTCGGAGTGGTATGCTCAACAGAGCACCACGTGGGCCAAGCGCTACCAGACCTGGAGCGACAAGAACAGCGGGATCGTCGAGGCCTGAGACCCTTGGTGTAGCGCTTTCTCTATGTACATAAAAAAAGACCATTGCTCCATCCACTGCGGGCTCACTCGGCCTGCCCTGGGCTGGTCGCAGCGGCTTGTAGCGCGACCTCTGGTGGCTGATCCGGGCCGGTCTCGACGCCTGGCTGCTCGTGTGGCGGGTGAGGCCGTTGTTCGTCTTGCGCCGCTGTGGCATCGGCGTCGGCAGGCCGGCTCTCCTCCTCCTCTTCACCCTCCTCCCCCTGTGTATTGTCGAATCGATCGACCATGGACTGACAATACTCCTGGAACAGCACGCCTGGGCAGGTCGACACGATCGTGAGGACACTGCGCACGATGGAGTCACTGCCAGTCGGCCGTGGCGAGGGGTACCGAGGGCCAAGAGGGAGGAGGAGTGGAAGAGCTTGCGGGGCATGGTCGTGCGGCTGGCCTTGTGGTGGATGTATTGGTACAACTCCTTCCACAGCACCACCATCATAACCAACAACAGCAACAAGAGCAACAACACGTCAGCCCTTCAATGCACGAGTCGAGGAGTCGAGGAAGGACGGGAGGAGTACCCGCGGTGGCAGGTTGGCCGCGTCGATGAAGTGCTCGAGGCCCAGCCGACCCTCCCTGGTGTCCTTGAAGTCCCTCCGCCTGAACCTGAGCTTTAGGGGCTGCCTGCTACACCATCATCACTTTCAGATGCAATAATTGAACGATTCATCTTGGACGAGGTTTGGAAGTGGTACCTGCTCGGTTTTTCGCCGTCAAGGTCTTGAATGCTACTGTCGTCAATGCTGGCGTTGGAATCCTCCATTTCGAGACTTTCCAATTGCGTCTCTTCGTCTTCATCCAGGCGCCTCCGTTTGTTCGCCCGCCCCACCCCTGGCACAATCGTTGCTCTCTTCTCGAGGAATTGCTGGCACACCTCCAGCGCTGCTTGTAGTGAGCCCGCCTGGCGCACAACAAGCTGATCGAGGTACTGCACACACCGCTGTTGAAGCTTGGATGCCAGGTTCGTAAGCACAATCTTCGCTCCATTCCACTGCAAGCCCCTCGCCCAGCCCCACTCCGATTTTACCGCTGCCAATTTCTCCTCGTCGGTCCATGTGTACCATTCTTCGTTACTCAGAACCCTAGTGCCCACGGCCCTATAGATGTAATGGGTCCGTTTCAGTGTCCCATCTTCTTCCATGCTCCAAATTGAACTTGACAAAAGAACAAAGGTTGGATTTGCTTTCGCGCCAAATTTGTCTGAAGAGAAATTTGAATCCGCACAAGACGATGCTGCTGGGCCAGTTTCAGGCTCGGTTGGTGGGCCACCCGCCTTCATCGACGGGCCAAGCTGTCGATTTGAGACAAGGGCATCTACTTGAATTGGGCAACATATACCACCGGCTACGACGATTTGCAGGGGCGGGCCTCAACTCGCTGACGAGCGCCGCAGGTAAAGAACTCGCCCTTGGTCCTTCCTGCCCTCGATCTCTCACTTCTGCACCTCTTTCTAGGGCAATACAATCGCGCCTTCTGCCGTGAGTTGAGCGCGATTTTGCACGAGTACAGCCGAGATGTGTTGAATCTGGGTTCCCTGCCCGAACGCGAGGTGCCCATCTCCGAGCTCGAGGTCAAACTGAGCCAGGTGCACACCCTACTCTCTCCTCCATCTGTTGTAGTTCGCTTAGCTCGCGCGAGTTAACAACGAACGTCGTGTCCCCCATCGTCATCTCCTTCCTCAGCACGTGAGTGTGCTGCCGGCCTTGGACCGGTTCGTGGCCGAGAGAGCCCGGAGCAACGACGACGGGACCGCCCTGCTCAACGCTCTGCATCGGGCCAGCTTCTGCGGCAACGACGACATCCAGCGCGCCATCGCCAGGCACGCCCACGCCACACTCCCCGGCCACGGCCACGGCCACAGACGCGGCTCACCTCACGCGGCTCTGCGCATGCGCGCAGGTTGCAGAAGGCATGTCACGGGGTGCTCTTTCGCTACATTGCGGCGTGGACCGTCTACGGACGGCTCGTGGACAACGGCAACGAGTTCTTCATTCGCCCCGCCTACTCCGCCACCGGCCACCACGGTCTCTCCCCTCCCTCCCTCCCCACACACACACACACACACACACACACACACACACACACACACACACACACACACACACACAGAGAGAGAGAGAGAGAGGAGAGAGAGAGAGAGAGCGGTGTTGCTGACGAGGCAAGCGTGGGCGCGTGTGATCGATGCAGAGGAGGTGGCGTTGGAAGAGGCCCTGGTGCCCGAATACATGAGCCTGCTCCTGTGTCGCCAGATCCTGTTCATCGGCAAGGTGGCCTCTCCCCACCACCCGAGCTCGCTCCTTGCGATGGCTGCTTATACGTGCGCGCGTGTGCGTGTGTGCGTGTGCGTGTGCGTGTGTGCGTGTGCGTGTGCGTGTGTGCGTGTGCGTGTGCGAAGGCGTGTCGGTTGTTTGGGCAGTCGAGCGGAGACCAGGCGTGGAGGGACGACACGCGCCTCCTCTCCGCGCGTCTGGCGGCCCTCGCCCGCGTCGAGCGATTCGATCTGCGCGCCGTGGAGGAGACCGTCCACGCCACCCACCGCAGCCTCACCTCCCACTTCTCCCGCTGGCTACTCCACCACGCCGACCTGCCCGCCCACCTCAGCGTATCTTCCCCCTGTGTGTGTGTGTGTGTGTGTGTGCGCGCGCGCGCGCGCGCGTTGTTGGGTTGCTGACACTGCGCGTCGCGTGCAGGCGCTGCGTGACTTCTACTTGCTGGGCCACGGGGAGCTCTACAACAGATTCCTTGAGCAGGCCCAGCCCTTCCTCAACAAGCCGCCCACCGACGAGGCCGAACGAGGTCCACCCGCACTCCCTCCCTCACCCACTCGCCCACTCCACCGACGGAGCGTTAAGCCGGCGGGTGCGCGCAGAGGTGGGGAAGCTGTGGCGCGATGCGCTGGCGGTCACGGGCGCGAGCGCAGCCGGCAAGAAGGCGAGCCCGCTCGTCGATGTCCGACTCGTGCTCCCGCGGGCCAAGAACAACCCCTCAGCCTTCCTCGGTACACGTGTCATGCGTGTCATGCGTGTCATGCGTGTCATGCGTGTCATGCGTGTCATGCGTGTCATGCGTGCGTGTGCGTGTGCGTGTGCGTGTGCGTGTGCGTGTGCGTGTGCGTGTGCGTGTGCGTGCCGTGCCGTGCCGTGCCGTGCCGTGTCGTGTCGGTACTGATGCGGGTGCGGGCGCCTCAGGCTGGGACGCGTTGAAGCTGAGCTGCGAGTTCAAATCCAACGTCGGCCTATCGATGCTCTTCAACGACGACATCACCGATAGGTGCGCGCACCCGCGCCATATCGCGCGTGATGATCACCATTTATCGCTCACACACACGCGCACACGCACGCGTGGCACGCGCGCAGATACAACGAGCTGTTCCGATTCCTGCTGCGACTGCGGCGCGTGCAGATGGACCTCGAGCGCGTGTGGGTGGCGCAGAAGCAGTGGAAGCGCCACCCGCCGCCGCAGAAGGGCGCACCGACCGGGCCCGACGACAAGACCGCGGTGCGGCTGGCCTGCCTGCTGCGGCTCGAGATGTCCTTCTTCGCCGACGGCCTCCTGCACTACATCCAGGCACTCTCCCTCTCCCTCTCCCTCTCCCTCTCCCTCTCCCTCTCTCTGCTCGCTTCACACGCTTTTCGCTGACGAGTGTGTGTGTGTGTGTGTGTGTGTGTGTGTGTGTGTGTGTGTGTGTGTGTGTGTGTGTGTGCAGGACGTGATCGACGTGGAGTTTGGTGAGATGTGCAGAAACCTCGGCGGGGAGGCCAAGGGCGGGACGGATGTGGAGGAGGTGGTGGGCCTGCACGAGACCTTTCTGCGCAAGCTCGCCGTCTACTGCGCCTTCGCCGACATCCCGTCCATACACGCGTCCCTGACCCAGATCTTTGCGCTCGTACACGCTCCTCCTCGCGCCATACACGCTCGCCGCCACCACTACTGCCACAACGCGACATTCAATCGCATTGACCCTGTGTTTGTGTGTGTCGCGTCGTTGCGTGTGGGGGTGGGGCTGCAGTCGCAAGCGTTTGCCAACTACGCCACGTCAGACGGGCGGCCGTCGGGCGCCCACGTGCCGACGCTGGGGGCGTTCGTGCAGGGCTTCCGCCAGCACCGCACGTTCGTGGTGGGCGTCCTCACGGGCCTGCTGGGCCAGAAGGGCCGCTCCGCCTCCGGCCTCCACTTCTCGGGCCTTCTCCTTCGCTTCCAGTCGTCGGCCACCACACCTCCCCCTTCCCTATTCGCTTCTTCGACTTGATGATGATGATGACAGCTCTCATCGTCGTCGTCATCATCGTGTATGTACATAACAACAGAGCACATGAGCTAGTAAACCAGTCAATACACGTCTTGTTGTTCGACCCAAGATCACACACACGGGGGTCAGCCAAAGCGGGCGGCCAGGAAGTCGAAGAGGTCCATGTTGCCCTGCGAGTCTTCCATCAGCTCCGCGTACTCGGTTATCGCCTCGTACACGTCCCCCACCTGCGCGACCGCAAATCGCGAGCGAGATCGAAGCGGGCGGCGATGAGAGAAGAGTCGGTCGGGCAAAGGCTCCCCGCCGAGCCGTGGTGGTGGTGGTGTGCGTACCGTGGCGTTCTGATGAAGAAGGAGGGCGTGCGTGTCCTTCAGTCGTTGGGCGAACACTTCATCCCCAAACGTGAAGTACAGCACCTGCGTTCGATGGCGTCAGCCTTCTCTCGAACCAGACCGCAGGCCAACCGAGAGATGGGGAGAGGGAGAGGGAGAGAGGCGTACGTCGCGCTGCGAGAGGGAGGCGGCCATCAGCTGGATGAGACTCTTCAGCTCCTTGGTGCCGCCAAAGGCGCCACAGCCCCAGTGGCCCGTGGAGACGAGCGGGAGGGAGGCGGAGTTCGACCCGACGCCATCGTCCACGGCGAGGAACCCGCAGTAGGCCTTGTTCAGCTCCCGCTCCACGTTGCGTCGGTGGAACTCGTCCGACGCGCCCCACCGCGAAAACTCCAGCGCGTCGATCGCCACGATCGTCGTTCTGTGCGCGCGCGGTGAGTGTGTGATTGGGGGGGGGGTGAAGGAGGAGATGCGAGCGGTACCGCATGCGGCCCCAGTCGTCGCGCGAGGTGGCGTCCCTGATGGGTGGGAGAGGACCGATGATTGATGGGTTGGCGGTCGCACCACGCGATGAGGAGGGGAGGGGTCGTGTACTGGTGGTCGCCGCCAAAGCAGAACGAATCCGAGTAGCCCGTGTAGTCGCTGAATCGCTCCGAACCCATCATGATCAGGCACTGATAGGGAAGAGAGAGGAGGGAGAGAGAAAATGGGGGGGGGGGCAGTCAGGCGATGCGGTGTCGAGAGAGCATCGTCTGGCCGACGACGAACCTCGTTGTCGTCAAACTCGGCGCAGAAGAGTCGAGCGACGATCAGCTCGGGGCTGTTTAGGAGCGAGAGGGGGGGGAGCGGGTCAACAGGAAGCGTTTGGCTTGTTTTGATGCAAAGGAAGGCGCTGGTCAGCCGGGTTGTGGGAGGGATGGGAGCGAACCTGATGAGGAAGCGGATCTCCTCTTGCACGCATCCCTGACGATCACACGAATGAGATGTCGATGATGAGACAACACACACACACGCACGCACGCACGCACGCACGCACGCACGCACGCACGCACGCACGCACGCACGCACGCACGCGCACACACAACACACAGAGATAGAGAGAGAGAGTGTGATGTGGGCAGCAGTGCGTACCCGCCCCAGCACGCCGCCGCCAATCAGCTTGTTGGCAAAGTCCACCTCTGCGCGCGCAAGCCAGACACGCCGCCGGTGAGCCACCCCACCCACCGCGACCCAAACCGAGGTGGACAGCCGCTCCGTGGCGGGGGGGAGGGGGCTGTACCTAAGCCGTCGGCCGGCGTGTCGTCCTCGATCGTTCCATCTGAACGGACTGTTGCCAAGTGTTGTCAGCGATTGCCGCACGCGCACACGCACACACGCACACGCACGCACACACACACACACACACACACACACACACACACACACACACACACAACATTGAGTGGTGGTTGAGGAGAGATACCGGTGAGTTGTCGTAGGGGCGCATCGCTGGATTTCCAATCCGGGAAGTCGTGGAGCACTCGCCGATGAAAGGACACATTCCCCGCCAGAGCTGGAAGGAGCCACGAAGATGAGCCATTCTCGCTCACTCACTCCCCCCCCCCGCTCGCTCCACGCGTGTCGCTTGTGCGGGCGCCACGTACGTTGGTTCGAGATGCGATGAAAGTAGTTGAGGACGCACTGGAGCTTGCCCAGCCGCTGGCCGGTCATGGGGCTCGTGAAGAGGTCGCTGAAGTTGATGCTCGGATACTTCTGCCCCACCGCCTTCTCGCCCGTCTTCGTGCTGCGCCGTGGATGGGACACGAGAGCGTGAGACGCGCGCGCACACACACACCGGGGGAGGGGGGGGGGGAGAAGTGCGAACTTGCGACCGGGGAAGGTGCAGAAGAACGCGTTGGCGAGGAGGCAGGCGATCTGCTTCTGGCTGAGCATGACCACCTTGTCGACCTGCTTCTCCAGGAACTCGATGGGCTCCGGACAGATCTCCTGCACGCGCGCACGGGCCACGGTCAGATCGTCCCCCCCCAGTAGGCACACGGCCGTGTGTCGACAACACACACGCACACGCACACGCACGCACACACGCACGCACACACACGCACACACACACGCACACACACGCGCACACACACACACACACACACACAAGGCGCGCAGCCCGACCTCCTCTGCCCGGCCCAAGGGCCTGCAAGGGCGGGAGGGAGGAGGGCGTGCCTTGGTGGAGAGGACGAGGTCGATCATGAAAGGCAGCGTGGAGCCAAAGAACAGCCTTCGCTCGTCGGGGCTGCAGTGCTCGGCAAAGAAGGCGTGCAGGCCGCCAAAGCTCCACTTGCCCTGCGGGAGGGGAGGCGAGATGGGGGCGAGAGTTGGTGAGTGAGGCCCGAGGTCTCTCTTGCGCGCTCGCGCGCGGAGCGGCGAGGACGGGCGGCGGCCCACCTTGTACGAGTGGTTGAAGCTGAGGACGGCCTTCTCGAGGTCGTAGGAGTCCACGATGGGTTGTTGGAGCACGTTTTGGATCAACTCCCACTTGCTCTCCAGCTGTCGGCCATCACACAACACACACAACACACACAACACACAGAGAGGGGGGAGAGAGATGAGTGCTGCGAGCACCCCGCCCGCACACGAATTGTGGACTGTGTGGAGAGGAGGGGTATACCGCTTGATGTCCTCCTCCCCAACTGGTCGGCGGGGCGTAGACGTTCTTGGGCGAGCACGGCATCCGCACGTGTTGCTTGTCCCTGACGGCCGGAGTCAATTTCGGTCAGCAGGTCCATTCGAAACGGAGAAGGCGAGAGAGAGAGAGAGGCAAAGACGCGGGGATACCATCGATCGGCGTAGTGCGCGCTACGTCCAGCGGCGCCGCCGCTGCTGCTCGAGCTAGAGCCCTTCCTTGCATGGCCCGATCGGGAATCACCTCCCTGCCCCCACGCAAGCGACCATCGCAGGTGAGCCGCAACGCCGCGACCCCGAGGACGTGTTGTGTGTGTTGTGTGCTGTGTGCTGTGTGTTGTGTGTTACCCGCCCCATGTGGCGCTCGCCATTCATCGCGCCGGCGGCGCCAGCGTTGCCTCCCCGATGCATCTCCGGGCCTCCGCGATCGTCGCCCCGACCGAGTAGAGGCAGAGCCCCAACGCCAGCGGCGGCGCGGGCCTGTCCGCGCGCTTCTCTGCGCGTGTGCTCCTCTCCGCGTGCCGTACGCAACCACGACCCTTCGCTCTGTTGTCGTGGCGCCTCGCCGCTCCTGGCCGAAGAGGAGGAGGAAGAAGAAGAGGAAGAGGAGGTCTTGTCTCGATGCAGAGAGGGCGTGGACGAAGAGGACCCGCCGCTTTGCCGGCGGAAGCCAAAGTAGTGGTCGATCGATCTTTGCTTCTTGAGTGCGGGGCTGGCAGGAGTAGAGGGGGCGGCGCCGGTGCCAGCAGAGCTGCTGGAGGTAGAGGTGGAACATGAAGTAGAAGTAGAAGAAGAAGAAGAAGAAGAAGATGGCTTTCTGTGGTCTGGGAGGAGGATCTCGTTCGGAGAGGATTTGCGCTTGCGCGAAACGAACGGAGGCGGCTTGGAGAGGGAAGTTGCCGGCTTCGCGGAAGATGAGGACAGGTCGGTGAGGCTTCTCTTCGACTGACCGCCAGGCGTGGTTGGCTTCTTGGGCGATGAAGGGAAGGAGGACGCCGGAGGCAGTACCACCTTGTCGCGATGCAACTCGGGCCGCCCTCCGGCTGCCTTACCTGCATGCTGATGGTCGAGCTGGTGCGCAAGTAGGAGGTAGTCCTCATCAGGCCCCATCACCCATGTAAGATCCTGTTCATCTTCGTTGGCATTCCGCTCCATTTTCTATGGGGACAAAGAAAACGCTGCGCCATACAAACTCAACGGTTGAATTCTTCGAATAAAATACAAAATTGTGTTAAACATTTTCTTTCCTTCTCGAATTTAGACTCATTTTCTCTTCTTTTCTTATTGTTATTTTTGTGATTGGACGACTTACAGAAAGCACAGCGAAAACCGGTAGACGGTTTTCCATTGGGTGGAAGCCTGACCGTTTTTTGGCGTAGCCGATAAAGAGGCACAGAGAGCAGAAGCATCAACTTGAAAGCAACCCACCAAGCACCTCATCTCTCAACCACACAACAAGATGTCGTCGACCCCGAAGAAGACTGGAGGCAAGGCGCCCGCCAAGAAGCCCGCTGAGTCCGGTGCTGAGGCTGCCGAGAAGAAGACCACCGGAGGCAAGAAGGCCGCCGCCACCAAGAAGGTGGGCGTCAAGAAGGCCGCTGGCGAGGGCAAGAAGGCTGCCAAGGGCTCCAAGAAGAACTACCAGTCCTACTCGACCTTCATCTACAAGGTGCTCAAGCAGGTGCACCCTGACACTGGTATCTCGAACAAGGCCATGGCCATCATGAACTCGTTCGTCAACGACATCTTCGAGAGGATCGCCCTCGAGGCTGGCCGTCTTGCTCGCTACAACAAGAGGAACACGATTTCCTCTCGCGAGATCCAGACTGCCGTGCGTCTTCTGCTTCCTGGTGAGCTCGCCAAGCACGCCGTGTCGGAGGGTACCAAGGCCGTGACCAAGTACCAGTCGAGCCTCGGCTCCACTGCCTCGCAGGACGAGTAAGCGATCGCTTTTGTATATCTTCCAATCACTTCACTATGTGTACAGTGCGTCTCTATTTAACGATTAAAAAACCGAAATAAACAACTCAAAACCTATACGTTACGCTTCTCCTGCCTTCACCTCCCACTCAAACACGCGCCTTTCGTGCACTACAAAACCAAGTCTTTTGTTCGCCCCTGTTTGAAATGTCGACCAGCTTCAAGTATCTGGCGATTACTAGCTACCTGCCCTTTCATCTCGAGCACATTGGCGGTAACAGAGGCTGGCCATACCGAATCTCCTCATCAAACTCGCACAGTGATCACGACATACTCACGAAGACTATTATTAGTGCTTGGTCGGTAAATTCGCACTCTGCTATCAGCGTCATCATCTCACCACCACAAAAGGGTGTATGCGATGCTCCCAGCGAATGCGGCGTGATGCCACCATCTAACGGCGCAGTGGTTTGAATATTTCCCGCGCAAAAGCAGGCTAGCCGTTACGCCGGTTGTAGATGCGGCATGCGGCACCGCAGCAAACTTGAGGTGTGAGAACTTCTAGGGTAGTAAACTATGAGCAATTCAGTGGCCGTAAAGAACGTGAGAGGTTGTAGATGTACGAATTTTATTCAATTGTTCTTTAGATAACTTAGGGGAGAACTCTTCTCTCCCGATCGGAATGTACAAGCGACCTACAATCTCTCTGCTTCGTAGATGCTTAGCCGCCGAAACCGTAGAGGGTGCGGCCCTGCCTCTTGAGTGCGTAGACGACGTCCATGGCAGTGACAGTCTTCCTGCGGGCGTGCTCGGTGTAGGTAACTGCATCGCGAATGACGTTCTCGAGGAAGACCTTGAGGACGCCGCGGGTCTCTTCGTAGATCATGCCCGAGATACGCTTGACACCACCGCGGCGAGCGAGCCTACGGATGGCGGGCTTGGTGATACCCTGGATGTTGTCGCGGAGCACCTTCCTGTGACGCTTGGCGCCGCCTAGGCCCTTGCCACCCTTGCCGAGACCCTTACCGCCCTTTCCGCGTCCGACGTGCGACATGTTGCTTGTTGATGAGTTGTTACTGGAGAGAATACTGTTATTGCGTTTGGCCGACCCGCTCTTGTACCCCGCTTTTCTTTGGTATTTTCTCAGGTAAATACTCTTTTCCTTAACAACGGTAACCTAAATCTTGCGCTGATTGGAGGACTTGGAGAAAGCACAGAGAAAACTGCTTCGCGCGCATTCATTGGACGTTGTGTTTGTGAGAGGTAGTGACCGTTGGTGGCTGTTGTGGGCCATAAAAAGGCGCGCGGGCACCGGAAGCGTCATTGCCACTCGCAACACCGAACGCATAGCACTCAACACTCTCTACAACAACAAAAAGATGTCGTCGACCCCGAAGAAGACTGGAGGCAAGGCGCCCGCCAAGAAGCCCGCCGAGTCCGGTGCTGAGGCTGCCGAGAAGAAGAGCACTGGTGGCAAGAAGGCCGCCGCCACCAAGAAGGTGGGCGTCAAGAAGGCCGCTGGCGAGGGCAAGAAGGCCGCCAAGGGCTCCAAGAAGAACTACCAGTCCTACTCGACCTTCATCTACAAGGTGCTCAAGCAGGTGCACCCTGACACTGGTATCTCGAACAAGGCCATGGCCATCATGAACTCGTTCGTCAACGACATCTTCGAGAGGATCGCCCTCGAGGCTGGCCGTCTTGCTCGCTACAACAAGAGGAACACCATCTCTTCCCGCGAGATCCAGACTGCCGTGCGTCTTCTGCTTCCTGGAGAGCTTGCCAAGCACGCCGTGTCGGAGGGTACCAAGGCCGTGACCAAGTACCAGTCGAGCCTCGGCTCCACTGCCTCGCAGGACGAGTAAGCGATCTACCCGGACGAATCAAGCAGGAATCGGAGGACATCGACGGAGAAGCGAAGCGAACGAAGTGTTTTTCCCACGAAGAGTTTGTGATGAACGCGCTGATGGCGTGCGTCGTACAGAGTGTATAGCAGCCCAATCTGAACTAAATGAAACAATAAAAACAAAACAAAATCCACTCCACCTCGAGTTTTCTGAGCTCTTTTCCTTCAGCCGCTTTCCTTGCAATAATCAACATAATCGGAGCGGGCTGGATGATGAACCGCTCTTCTCGCCTGTTGCCATTCCTGTGTCTGGTGGCATCGCTCCTCGCCTGTACGTACCCAACAAGCTAGCTTCGCAATGCAATCGTTAAATTGTTTGCTCGGCAGCTGCGGATTCGTTTGAGCCAGGACCCGACTACGTGTACGATCTCATCTACGATCACAAAACCGATGTCAAGGCCTGTGTGCGACTTCTACATTCGGAAGGAGAAGTCGGCTGCTCATGTACCTCCCCCCAGCCCACATCCATCACCTGTGATCCGTTGGCCAAGGCTCAGGCGCCGCCATAAGCTCCAGAGGGCGGGTCCGTGGGTTCGCTGTACCCGATAGAGACCGAGGGCGAGTTCTTCGACTTCAAGGCTCACGCCTCCGCTTCTTGGACCGACCTCAAGGCCATCGTCCTCGCCGGCCACCTCTTCACCAAGTGCGCACTCCCCGTTCCTTCTCTAGCCGCAAGAAGGGAGGGGGGGGGGTGGCCCTTTGGCTCAGTTTTCGCTCACCCCCTCTCTCCTTGGATGCCTTTAGGACGATCATCGACGACCTCCACCAAACGAAAGCTGTGGTCGGTATCGCCTTGCTGCCCAGTAACGCCACCGGTTCGCGCTCCCCGCAGCCGCGTTGGACTCGCCATTGTGGGGATCGCCCTCACGCCCAGCGCGCGCTGTACGCTTTGCCCGCAGGCTACGCGTGCGGAGCCGGCAGGACGGGCTTCTCGCCCGCCGAGGCCTACCCCAACAGGAAGTGGGGCCTGCACCCGAACTCGTCCTACGAATGGAACCCATGCGTAACCTGCTCCCCACTCACCATCGCCATCATCACCGCCATCGCCACCACTACCGCAAAGACGCGCTGCGCGCATTCGGCAGAGTTGCACGCGCGCACCGAGAGCGACGCTCACTTGTCTTCCCCCGCGGCGCGGTGTAGGGCAACGCGTGGTTCATGGAGAAGCTGCCCTTCCCCGTGTTCGCCATCAGCGACGAGGCCGACGGGAGGGACCTCATCGCCAAGGCCAAGGAGAACAAGCGCCTCGACTCGTGGCCCAAGTGGTCCGTCGAGTTCAAGGCCTTCATGTGGGGCGCCGGCAACTCGGACATCTGCCTCCGCCGGGGCTTCTGCGATCCCATCGGCGGGGAGAGCGTGTGGGCGAGCTTTGAGGAAGGCACGCGCGCGCTCCCCCCCCCGCACTACTCGCCCCTCCTTGGGCGCAGCGTTGTGTGGGCTCACGTTTCGAGCCCCCCTCCTCCCTCCCTCTCAACCAACACTCGCTTTCCGTTCATGCAGGAGTGGATGCCGAGAGGGACATCGTGCTGGTCATGTCCCAGCTGGACAGCAACTCCATCTTCCAGGACCTGGCCCTCGGCGCCGAGGCCACCGCCAGCGGGATCACGACGCTGCTCTCCGCCATCCACGCCCTGGCCGACCAGCGCAAGCTGGAGGCCCTGCAGAACGGCTCCTACGCTCCGCCTGGTGCTCACTTTCTCTATTTATTTATTTATTACTTAATTTATTTATATTATTTATATTATTTTCATGCCACTATTCGAGGCTTGTCCTGACTGTCCACCGTGGGTGCTGGTCCAGCGCGCGCCAAGCGTCAGCTGGTGTTTGGCTTCTGGACGGGAGAAACGTTCGGCTACGTGGGCAGCCGCCAGTTCGTGCAAGACCTGGTCCGCTTTGAGTGCAAGTCCGTGACGCACGGCGAGAACGGCCGCACGCACTGCGCCGATCCGTGGATGACCGACCTCGCGTTCAAGAACATCTCCCTCTCCCGCATCCACGCGCTCATCGACCTCCAGCAGCTCGGCCGCCTCGACGCCCAGAGTAACGCTCCTTGCCCCCCCCCCCCTCTTTTCCTCTCTTCTCCCTCACTCACTCGTCGTCGCTGCCACGCTCATGCGTATGGCTCTCCACCACCACCACCACCACCACCACCACCACCACCACCACCACCACCACCACCACCACCACCACCACCACCACATCAGACCCGACCGTGTACGTCCACCGGGAGGCCACCTCGAAGGGGACCGACGAGCTGATGGAGGTCCTCGCCGCCGCCGCCTCGTCGGGCGTGAGCGTCAAGCCCGCCTTCGAGCCGGCCTTTGAGCTGCCCCCGTCGTCGCTCCACTCGTTCCTCCTGGCCAACGGCTCGCTGCCGGCCCTCCTCCTCTCCGACTTCAGCGCCGCCTACCGCAACCCGTACGACCGCGCCGCCCAACGTCGCCGGCAGGCGGAGGCGGTCTCCCTCGGCCCTGCTGACTCTCTCTCTCTCTCTCTCCCCCTCGCGCCGCAGGTATTACCAGAGCCGGTGGGACGACTGGAACAACGTCGACGTGGACAGCGTCTCCACCGCGGCCGGTCTCGTCGCTCGCGCCCTGTACCAGCTGGCGTACGACGCCGCGCCGCCCGCGACCCTCCAGCCCAACCGCACGCTGGTACGCGGTCCCTGGCCACCACGAAGCGCTCGCTCTCTCGCCAACCCCGTGGCGTCTGGTTGTGTCGCGCGCAGGTGCACGACCTGCTGGACTGTCTGGTGCGCAACAACACGTGCGCCTTGAAGAGGGACCTGCTCGGCGTCGGTAACCTCTCCCTCTCCCTCTCTCTACCCCCCACCCCCCCTCGTCCGACCAGAGATGTGGGTCGTGTTGGCTTCTCTCATCTCACGGTGAGGTATCGCTCGGGCCTCTTGTGTGGGCGCAGTGGAGGCGTCCAATCCGCCGACGGGCTACGCCGGCCTCTATCGGCACGACCGGGCCGCCTATAGCATCAACGCGCTGCTCGTCCATCAGTTCCTGAACTGGGCCGCCTCCCCTCAGTACTACATGCCCGCGCACCTGCACGCCAACTGCTCGACCAGCTCGCACTGCCCCTCGGGCGTATGCCTCTCCCACCTCGCTCTCATACATCGCCTCTCTGCACACACACACACACACACACACCACACACCACACACACACACACACACACACACACACACACACACACACACACACACACACACACGTTTGAGCTCATGTCGTTGTTGTCGTTGTCGTGGCGTGGGCGCTCACACCCACTGCGCAGCTCAACATGGAGTGTCTGAGCGGCGTGTGTAGGAACAGCAGCGTCTTCTTCCACGACGCGGCGCCGTTCGGCATCGAATGGGACGCCAACTGGGCGCAGTGGCAGTACTCGGGGGGCCTCTTCCTCGGCGTCCACCCGCAGCCGCTGTGGACCGAGCCCAAGTACGTCGATCGTCTACTTTGCCTCGCGTGGGTTGGCTCACGGCGCCCCTTGTTCTCTCAAACCAGGTGGGACACGCCAACGCTGCGCGTGTTCAAGAGGGAGCAGTTCATCATCGAGGTCCTCACGCTCGTGTTTGGCCTGCTCGTCTCCGGCGTCGCGCTGGGCTTCTTCTGGCTCGCGAGGCGGTCGCTCAACGCCCGCTTCGCCGCCGTGCCCTCCTCCTCCTCTTCCTTGTCGGTGGACGAGTCGTGATCGTTCAAGCGATCCATCGACTTCGTGTGCTGTATTTATTTTTCCCCCCTTTCTCTTCACGCTTCTTGTGAATACACTCCCTTTCATTTTTTTTGGTGATAAATCTAAATAAAACGATATAAGTATTCATTTGTGGTTTAGAGGTCCGCACACGGCGCTCCACATCGTCATCGGCACGGAGGGTGGATGCATCCTCCAGGAAAGCTGCGTGTGTGGTGCGGCGTGAATAGTTTCTGTCTTTCTGACCTCCTCCGCCCAACTTGTGCATAAAAGGACAGGACAGGATTGTGCGCGATCGCGTGACGACACAGAAGCTCAACTATCTCTCTCTCTCCCTCTCCACTCCCAAAAGCATGGATAGTTGGCCAGAGGGACAAGTACACATACATCAGCCGCAGCCATCCCCATCCTTGTTGGATGTTGAGGCCTGGTCATGTGTGGAGAGCAGGTTCCGGTTCATGAGAGCAACAGCAGCAGCAGGAAGACCATTTCTTCGAGCTCTTCTCAAGAACTTATTTACCCCGGTAGACCCACCACCTCCCTCCCTCCCCAATCCTCTTACTTTTGAGGCACATCTTTCGTGCTTGTCTCCCATGCGCCGGGCCGGGGCGTTGGCGGGAAAGAAACCTGTGCGCACGCAGGCACAAAAATGCAACCTGCTCTACTCTTGTCGTGGTGTTTGTTTCTCTTTTGCCACAAACCGCGACCGCCTACACGCTGCTGCTTCTCCTTCTTCGATCGATCATGAAACTTCTCCATGCCCTACCACAGAAGCAGCTGAGGAATAGGAAGTACAACAAACTCGTGGCCGGAGCACGCCGCTTGAACGTCCAGCTGGGCACAGCAACGAGTGCTGAAGCAAAGCGCCATGTGTATGCCTGGTATGCGTGTGTGCTCAAGTGGAGCTTGGCCAAGGGAGGTCGCAAGCTCTACCTGTATGACTGCGATGTTCTGGAATCAACCCTCTCTACAATGTGGCACGATTCCGAACTCTATGAGTTTCTGGTACGTATGCAAAAGAACGTCACGAATGGAAAGGCACTAACAACCTGTCAGTGCTTCAGGCATACCTCAAGACCGACGCCTCCTGCCACATCACAGATTGTGGCTTCAGATGACTGGTCGCTTGCCCCAGGTCTCTTGGTCGGAGAGGAGGAGGAGGAGGAAGCGGATGAAGAGCATGCAGGCGGCGGCCTTGGCTTTGCTCAGGCCTTGACGACTACTAGCTTGGTCCGTGCAGTTCCTACAAGTCTCTTGGTCTATCTCTAGTACAGCAATCACTCAACCGAGGCTTCAAAGAAAATAAAGCCAGCTCCCTGTGTCGCACTTGATCAGCATCATGACTCGCCCAAGGAAGCGCACGCACTCTTAAGCTCAAGATCCAGCGCAACTCGCTCGCTGCGCCTGTCCGCCGTCTTGACGTCGTTGCCCCTCCTGTAGGCTCGCGACACCAAGAGCCATGTCGGCCAGACACACACACCTCGCATACGTCGCATGCCAGACGCAGAAAAGGGACGGAGCTGCAAATCTGGCGAAAACTCGCTTGGATGCACCGGAGCTGATGCTCTTGATCGCCATGCCCCACTTGGCGCAGATGACGCTACTCGTCGCGGCGGCAGCGAGACACCTCATAAAGCCAGTCCCCCACAAGGAAGCACAGAAGCAAGCGGTATCAGAACCCGCAGAAGATAAACACTCAACGCCAGTTAACCAGCTACAACGTATGGAGGCCAAGGAGCATCGGGAGGGAGCGCCAGCAGAAGGGCACGCCGAACACGCGCGGAAGGCGTGCGGTGCCACCAAACACGAGGGCGAGTACCTGCCCATAGAAGACCACGGCATCATCGGCAACATGCGCACCGTCGCCCTGGTGGGCCGCGACACCAACATCGACTGGCTGTGTTTCCCGCACTTTGACGTACCTCTCCCCTCTTCCGCGTAGAGGTCCTCCTTAACCCCCCAGGTCGCTGTCCCCGTGACCTTCGCCAGAGCCCTTCCGTGTTCGGCAGCCTGTTGGACAGCAGGAAAGGAGGCCACTGGTCCATCACTCCGGTTGGCACCGAAGGAGCGCACTACAAGCAGTACTACTGGTGCGTGCTGCCCCCCCCTCAAGGAGGAGGAGAAAAAGATGGTCGAGTCGTCGTGACACTGGGGCGGCGATGGTATCGGGTGGGGCGCGAGACAGGCTGGACACCAACGTGCTGGTCACCCGCATATCGACAGTGGACGGTATCGCGCAGGTGGTGGACTACATGCCCGTGGGCGAGAAGGGGCTGCGCGTCGATGGCTCCAACACGCATAACGCAGTCATCCGCCAGCTCTCCGGTACCTCGCCCCCCCCCTCTCCCCATCCCGCGCAGCCTCGCCACTCCAGGGCCCGCACTCACGCAGCTCGGCTTCAGTGGTCCACGGGAAGATGTGCTTCAAGATGGAGTGCAAGCCGGCCTTCAACTACGCCCGAGACTCGCACGAAGCGCAGAAGAACGGGTGTGGCGTCCGTTTCCGGTCAAAGTCGCTCAACCTCTGCCTCCTGTCTCCCATCGGTACGGCCTCAACCCCCTCCCCCTCCCTCTCCTCTAACCTTCCCGTCAACACGCGTGGCCTTTCGCAAACGGCGCGGTCGCCTCTTTGTTCGAAAAGACCTGGAGGTAGAGGACGGCGCCGCGCTGGGGCAGATCTGCATGGAGGAGGGAGACAAGAAGGTCAACTTCATCCTGTGCGACGTAGAGGAAAACCACCACGAGGCCTGCTACAAAGGTAGCCGGATATCGCACTACTTGGAACACGCAGCGGCGATAGACTAACTGGCCACATCAGTGTCGACCAAACAGGTGTTTGAGAGCACGATCGAGTACTGGCACAAGTGGCTCTCGCAGTGCACCTACAAAGGCACGACCAAGCCACGATCCGGCATCACACTGTGGTGTTGTTGCTGAATGGGGGTTGACAGGTCGGTGGCGCGAGATGGTGTACCGATCGGCGCTGGTCATGAAGCTGCTCACGTTCGCTCCCACGGGCGCCATCGTGGCCGCTCCCACGTGCTCTCTTCCCGAAGGTCGCTGTGCTCCTCTTTGTCGTCGCCCCGTCTCGCTACTCACATGCATGCGTGGACCTTGCACCTGTGACCACAGCTTTGGGAGGCGAACGAAACTGGGACTACCGCTACACGTGGCTGCGCGACGCTGCCTTCACGCTATACGGTTTCCTCAGGATTGGATTCCACAAGTACACACACACTTGCACACACACACACACACACACACACACACACACACACACACACACACACACACACAGAGAGAGAGAGAGAGAGAGGGAGAGGGAGAGAGCAAGTAAGCGTTCAACACGGTGATAGCTTGCTCACTCTCGGGGATCATGTTTGGCAGGGAGGCGAGCGCGTTCATGAGCTACCTGGAGGCTAGATGCAAGGAGGTGGACGAGAGGGGCGGACAGTTGCAGCCGCTGTACGGCATTCACGGAGAGAGCGAGCTGCACGAATTTGAGCTCGATCATTTGGAAGGCTACAAAGGTGGGCAACGCCACTCAGCTCTCTCTCTCTCTCCTCTCGGCAAGTGTCGTCTGCGTTTAACTGATGTCTGTCGAGCGGGTTGCTCACAGGCTCACGTCCCGTTCGCGTCGGTAACGGAGCCTACAACCAAGTGCAGATGGATATCTACGGGGAGCTGCTGGTTCGTTTCTTGTCTTGGATGACCGATAGGGGGAGTAGGAGGTGGAAGTTGACATGTGACGTGCGACGCAGGACTCGGTGTACATCTACAACAAGTTCTCTCCCATCAGCTACGACCTGTGGTGCTACATACGCAAGATCGTCGACTTCGTAGCGGATAACTGGCACCTCAAGGACCATGGTGCCTGGGCCTTTCCTCAGCTTCGTTATGCGGCGTATTTCGCTACTTACCTTGGCGCTCGCGTGCCTGCTCTATCCTGCCCCTAGGGATGTGGGAGGTGCGCAATTCGAAGCAGCACTTCGTGTACTCGAAGGTGATGATGTGGGTGTGCCTGGATCGCGGCGTGCGGCTGGCCGACAAGTACTCCAAGTCGGCCCTCAACAAAGAGAAGTGGCAGCGGAGCAGAGACCAGCTGTACGAGGTAAAGCCAACTGTTACCAAAGCCACGACTCGCGCTTGTGGCCGCTGCGATTTCTCAAGAGGCCAGTGGCGATGCCTGTTCGTTTGATCAGGAGATCATGGAGAAGGGATACGACACCAAGATCCAGTCGTTTGTCATGCACTACGGATGCGACACTCTAGACGCCTCGATGCTGATCCTGCCGCTGGTCTTCTTCATCTCGCCGACCGATCCTCGCATGTTGTCCACCATCAAGTGCATCGATCGCTCTCCCGCCAAGGTATCTCTGCTCTTTCAAGCCAGCTATCCGTCAGGTGGGCCAGTAACATGCTCGGATACATCAGGGTGGCCTTGCCTCCGACACGTTGGTCTATCGCTACAATACGGAAGCGGGAAAGGATGGCCTCAGCGGAGGCGAGGGCACCTTCAACATGGTGAGCCCTCTCTGCTCTGTTGTGGAGTCGTTCTTGCTCTTCTTGACGTCTTCAATGTGTGCTACGCAGTGCACGTTCTGGCTGATCGAAGCCTTGGCGCGTGCGGGGGACAAGGACTGCACGAAGCTGAGGGAGGCCCAGCTCAAGTTCGAGGAGATGCTCACCTACGCCAACCATCTCGGCCTCTACGCCGAGCAGACCGGCTACACGGGGTTGGCCCTGGGCAACTTCCCACAGGCGTTCACTCACCTCGCCCTCATCAGCGCCGCCTTCAACCTCGACAAGCGCCTCGGCTGACGTAGAGTCTTCGTGGTTTTGCCGGCGCATTTGGCTTCCTCTACACGGAATTCAGCGTTCCCGAAAAATATACAGAAAAAGAAAAGAAATGTTTTTGTCGACGGGTAGAACGAGAACGCAGCTGGGTGTTGGTTCAGTCTCCCACAATTGCGGGAGCTTGCTGAGGTGGACCTTGCCCCATCTACTGCATCTATTGTGGGTTGGGCCCTGGGGAAATATGGAATTCGAGCAGCTGGAAGCCGAGGCGCAGAATCTGACGACGGACAATGAGAAGCTAGCACAGGTCCTTCGAGCGAGCGTGCTTGAGGATGACGACAATCTCGATGCGATTGAAGATTCCGAGATACTGGGAACGGACGAGGAAGATGAAGGTGAAGACGAGGAGGAAGAGGATGGCCTGCAAGATGAGCAAGCGGCAGCGGCAGCCATGGAACATCTTGGCACTATGCAGTCCTACCCGCCCCTTCCTTCCGGCGACTACGCGCATCTGCAGCACGACCGAAGCACCATGTACGGCGAGCCCATCTATCACATGGTTGCGCCATCCCCCGACGTTTCCGTCCTCCACGACGGCACTTCGACGTCTGTTTCGGTTCCACGCGTTGACATAGGCGAGATCCGCCGCGCCCTTGCTCTCAATCTACAATATCGAGTACGTGTGCTGGGGTGGCTTGGTCGTGCTGTTTTGCACTCGCTTGGTCTCACCTCCCTCCTCTCTGCCCCGACACAGGAAACGCTGAAGCAGCAGTTGAAGAACATCGAGGAAGCGAGGGCTCGCAATGCCGAGTACCAACGAAAGATCAAGGCCCTCATTGTACACAGCCAGAAGAAGACCGCACGCAAGCCGGGCAAGCGCTCCTTTACCGCTCCCTACTTTGCCACTATCGCCGGAGAGGTGCGCGCTCGATTACGTGGGTAGTACCGCGAGGCCCGGCGGCTAACCTTTCCCACGCTACCACCAGGTCCCTCCCGATAACCGCGACACCCTCAAGCGTAGGGACTACCTCAAGCGCATGCCGACCGGATTCAAGTGCAAGAAATGTACGCCGCTGCGTTCCGGCGAGCCCCTGCTCTCTTTCAATGTGTATGCTCGCGCGCGTGCTGCCCCATACTGACGCGACTCATCTACAGGGAACCAGAGCGAGGAGAACTCTCTCGCGAGCGGCGTTCGCACGATGAATCAGGGCATCTTGTGGGCTCAAATGATGGAGAGGTAATGCCCATCTCGCTTTTTTGTTGTTTGTTTTGTTTGTTGGAGGAGGTGAGCCTGACCGTGTGTCGTTCCAGGTCCCAGGCCAGGACGTCCGAAGAGTTGCAGCGGGAAAGGGAGGCCATCAAGCGCATACCACCCGACCAACTCGAAATCAACTTGGAGGGCCTGGACTGGGAAGTGCTCGCCAAAGTGCACGTAAGTAGAACAGCCGCACGGCCCCCTGGCGGAGAGAGGGAGCTTCTCATCCCACTCTCGACTTTGTTCGCTCACGGGTCTCGCTTGTGTTGTGTTGCGCTCGTCTGCCACACACACACGCACAGGTACCGACGCGGTCAGCCATGGATTGCAAGATCCATTGGACGCAGGTCATGCATCCCGACGTCAACAAGAAGAAGTTCACCAAGGAAGAAGACCAGCGCCTGCTCGCGTTGGCCAACGAGCACAAGGGCCACAACTGGCAAGCCATTGCCGAGCGCTTGGGGGTACTGCATGACCACCATCCGTGTCGTTTATCTATTTTATATTTCGATATAAATATAAATAATAGATGATAATAATTATTATCTAATATTATAATAATATTAGAGATGGCTAACGTATACTGATTCTCGTCTCGGCGCAGACCAATCGCACCGCGGCACAGTGCATGCAGCGCTATCAGCGTAGCCTCAACACAAACATCATGCGAGGGTAGGCCCTGCTCCGCCCTCTATCGCATTCAATCGCCGGTGGGCTGATCGACTGGCCGGTCGACTGACCCGATGCCCGTTCATCGAATACAGGAAATGGACGAAGCAGGAGGACAAGGAGCTGATCGAAGCGGTTCGACTCTGCGGCAACAAGAACTGGCAGCAGGTGGCCCACTGCCTCAAAGATCGTACGGGTCAGCAGTGCCTCCACAGATGGCAGAAGACCCTCAACCCCGACATTCGCAGAGGGCGTTGGAGCCCGCTCGAGGACATGGTGCGCTTCCCCTGCCGCCCTCCTCCAACCCCTCTTCCACCTGCAAGCTTGCGGAGTGAGCGCGAGGCCTTTTGGTTCGCTGGTATAGCTAACTTTCGGCGCCTGTTGTGTGTGTGTGTGTGTGTGTGTGTGTGTGTGTGTGTGTGTGTGTGTGTGTGTGTGTGAGACTGTGTAGATGCTCACGCTGGCTGTCAAGGCCTACAGCGAAAACCTGAGCTGGGTCAAGGTGCAAACGCAAGTGCCGGGGCGCACCGACGTGCAGTGTCGCGAGCGTTGGGTCAACATCCTCAACCCCGCGTTGAACGTTGGCCCGTGGACCGAGGAGGTGTGCATGACCTCTGTCCATGAACGCGTTGCTTTAAACCACCGCGTTTTCTTACCCGCTCCCCCTCCTCCTCCTCCTCCATGCTCTCCGTGGCGTGCCCTGCGTGCAGGAAGACGAAAAGCTCAGGCGGCACGTGGAAGCCCACGGGGCGGGCAAGTGGTCGGAGATCGCCAAGGTCCTGCATCCGCGCACCGACAACCAGTGCTGGCGGAGGTGGAAGAGCATCAACTCGGGGCCGGAGCTGGCCAACTACAGGAGGACTGTACACAAGAAGAAAAAGGTGTCCACCTCCACCACCACCTCCTCCTCGCCTGTGTCGACCTCTGGGTCGAGAGTTGGAGGGGAGATTCTCACCCGGAAACCTCGCCTCGCGCTTTCCCTGTGTCCCAGGCTCTGGTCAACAACTTTGTCGGGCGGGAGAAGGAGCGCTCGGACCTCACGATCGGCGATTTCGTGGGCGATGACGACGAGCAGGCGGAGCCGGAGCAACAACCGCGACAGGAGCCTCAGCCTCCTCAGGTAACCAACCAAAATCTCCTCTCTCTCTCCGCTCTCTCTCTCTCTCTCTGTTGGTCCACTCTGGTCGACTGACGCTGTCTCGTGTGAACCGACAAAGCCTCCACCGCAGGCGAAGCCTCCATCGCCAACGCCCGATTCCATGCGCTCTCTGTCGCCCGTGCCCCTTTCTCTGCCCCTCAGCGTGCTCACCGGTGTGGACGCGTCGGTCTTGCCCACCTTTACCACCCCAGCACGGCCGAGGCCGCTCGACATCGTCATCTTGCCCATGGAGGAGCCCACCCCGCAGGGCAACGCGGACGGCGACGGCGGCGACGGCGATGACGGCGGCGAGGAGGAGCAAGGCGAGAACGAATCCACGGCCAGCAGCACGAAGAAGAAGAGGGGGGACAGCGCGAGCACCCGCGGAAGGAAACGCAAGGCCGTCACGAGGAAAGCGGCGGCCTCGCCGGAGGAGGAGACCACCGCGAAGAAGGCGAGGGGCAAGAGGGCCTCCTCGAAGCCGACGAAGGAGACAGCGGCGGCGGCAACGACCAAGGAGAAGGCGCCGGCCAAGCGCGGCAGGAAGAGGAAGGCCGCGTCGGACGACGGCGAGGCGTCTGATGGCGAGTTCGCAGCGCCCGCAGCGCCCGCGCCGCGGAAGAGAGGGCGGGCCAGGCAGGCGGCGGACGCCGCTCCGGCCACCGAGCCCGCGTCGACACAGACAGAGGAGTCGGAGACGCCGTCGGTCGACAGCGTTGGCGGAGAGGAGCAGCCGACGAGGCGGTCCGCCAGGGTGCCCAAGAAGCGAAAGGCGTACGAGGAGGATTGAAAGGAAGAGGAACACTCTTAAGAGGTGACTTCCTCTTTCCCACGTGAACGTGCGTCAATGTTTGACACAACTACTGCAATCATCTTCCACTACGCAAACCTTTTCCCGTACAATTTATTTTCATTTCTTTTGTTTTCCTGGTTGATATTATGGTGTCGGGAAATTAGGGGGATAATTTATAAGGTTGTCCCTTCCCCCAACTTGGTACCGGCTCTCGAAAACGAGAGCGAGGTGCGGGGAAGGGAAAAGAGCCCCTGACGAAGAAAAGAGGAGAGGGCCAAGATAGATAGATTGATTCGAGAGCGAGAAGTGCGCTTGATTGGTATTGGAAAAAGCACACCTTTGTTGTAGAGAGCCTAAACTCGGGCTCGTATCTCTATAGTCGCCAGGTACGCAGACTTTTCAGGCCACATGCTTGACTGTGCGTGACATCTCCGATATTTCACTCATCCCTCCCTCTCCACACTCTAGCATGGCGCAACGCGGTAGCATGGTGAAGGATGGGTCGCTCAGTAAGTCGCCCGAGTATAAGGAGCGGGAGGCGGCCTGGATCAACACCCAGTCAAAGGTTCGCTCAGAGTTCCACCCCCTCCCTACCCCCATATCGATCATTACGCGAAAGCCCCGCCCCATCCAGCCAAGATTGGCCTCCGCCTCGACCAGAGAGCGCACCCCCCCAAAGCACTCTCCTGATTGGGCGCTCGATTCGCGTTTGTTGCGAACAGGCGTTCAAGAACTGGGCGAACTACTACCTGAGGGAGAGGCACCTTCAGATCGACGACCTGGACAAGGATCTCACGGACGGCGTGCTGCTGATCAACCTCGTGGAGGTGCTGACGGGGAGGGCCGTGGGCAAATACACTCACAAGCCCAAGCTCAAGGTGCAGAAGATCAACAACATCAACCTGGCGCTCGAGGCCGTGCGGTCGTCGCGTGCCACCACCGTCACTGCCTCTGCGGAAGGTGTGCCCCCCCCTGCCGCCCCTTTCCACTACTGCTGCTTCTCCTCCTCCAGCATCTCCAAACCGCGTTTCACCTCAATTTGCACAACTCACCAACACTCGGCCGTCGCGCAGATATTCACGACGGCAACGTCAAGCCGCTGCTCGGTCTCATGTGGACGCTCGTGCACGAGTTCCAGCTGCAGGCCGCGGACGAGGAGGAAACCGGCGGCACTACCACCAAGTCGTCCAAGGCCGATCCCCTCGTACCTTGATTCCCCTGCCCCCTCCCCAATCGCTCTCTCCTCTCCCCGGCACGCTCATGGGCGCGTGGTGCAGGGCGGCCTGAGGGAATGGCTCCTGAGAGAGCTCGACCGGGAGCCCTACAACCAGTCCTTCAACGTTGCCCTCATCCGCAACGACTTTGCCGGCTGGTGCGTTACCCCCCCCCCCTTCTCTTTCCCTAAGCACTGCTCCACCTTTTCCTCGCCTGATCCACTCTCTCCTCTTTCTTGTGATATCGCAGCTTCAAGGACGGCAAGGTGTTGAACTTCCTCGTGCACCGCGTCAGACCCAGCCTTGTCGACCTGCACAGCGTCAACCAAGTGCGCACCCCCCTCCCATCTCCCTCTCCAACGGCTGGCAGCCGAGGGGCGTGGTGACTGACTGTCGCGTCCAACCCTTTCTCTCGCGTTTGGCCGACCGCTGTAGCGTTCGGCGATGGACAACGTGAGGCGAGCGATGGATCTGGCCGAAAAGGAGCTGGGCATCCCCGTGCTGCTCGAGGCCGAGGACTTCCTGCACGGCACCGACGAGCGCATGCTGGCCACCTACGTCTCCTACTTCCGCAACCTTCGCAACAACCGCGAGGTAGGCGCGCCTCTCGGTCTGTTTTCAGGCTCTGTGCACAGTATCGTGATCGCTGATGATCGTATGTGGGGGGGGGGCAAGGTGGCCGAGATCGCGTCGCAAGTGTCGCAGACGCAGGGACGTGTGGAGGACATCAGCCAAAAGCAGGCGCAGACCAAGCAGGAGCTCGAGGAGAACAAGAAGAAGATGAAGGAGCTCGAGGACATGGTCAGGAAGCTCAGCGCCGAGGGCGGCGATAAGGAGAACCTCAAGGACAAGTACCAGAAGAAGATCAAGGAGCTCGAGGCCGAGATCTCGGCGCTCAAGCAGACCATCCGCGACTCTGACAGGGCCCACGCGCTCGAGGTCGAGAGCCTCAAGGGCAAGATCGAGAGCCTCAAGGACAAGCGCGATGCCGCCACCGAGGTACACACACCCACCGCTCCCGCGCGTTCCCCATTTAGTGACACTGATCACACACACACACACACACACACACACACACACACACACACACACACACACACACACACACACAACTCACTGCGTGGCAACCAATAGGCAATGCAAAGACAAATTCGGGAGGCCGACGACAAGGCGCGCAGCGCGCAGCAGACGCTCATCGGAGTAGAGGAGCAGAACGCGCGCCTCAAGCGCGACAACGAGAGCGTCAAGCGGCGACTGAACGACACCGAGGGCACGCTGGACAAGCAACTCCTGGCCGCCGAGGAGATGCTCCGCAGGCTGCAGGAGCGGGACCGTGACGTTGAGATGCTCGCCGAGGAGAAGAAGCAGCTCGAGAAGAGGGCCAAGGCCGGCTGGGACGCCAAGCAAAGGAGTACGCCCCCCTTCAACCCCCCCCCCCTAAACCTCGCGCGCGCACCTGACGCTGACCGTCGGCCACGCGATGCGCAACGCGGCAGGCGACGAGGAGAGCGCGGAGATCAAGAAGGCCTTCAACGAGAAGAAGAACAAGCTCAAGTCGGCCAAGGAGGCCCTGGAGAAGGACAAGCAGGAGCTGACCATCCAGGTGGAGAAGCTCAAGCTCACCGGTACCGGCTCTCGCTGCCCCCCCCCCCAAATCCACCTCTGCGACGTGGAAGAGTCGAAGCGAGCGCTCAACTCGCACTGTTGTGTGTGTGTGTGTGTGTGTGTGTGTGTGTGTGTGTGTGTGTGTGTGTGTGTGTGTGTGTGGCCGCAGGGGCCGAGACGGCCAAGGAGCTGAAGCAGGAGAAGGCCAAGCGCAAGGCCGCAGAGGCGGACCTCGAGCGGGAGAGGTCCAAGGGCTCCGAGGACAAGGAAGACGCCCTGCGCAAGGTCCGCCGCCTCGAAGACAGGTAACGTTCCGGCCCCGCGCAGCCCCTTCCCCCCAACAGTCGCGGTGGCGAGGAGGAGCTTGGACTGGTGGGGACTCACCGCCCCGGTGTGGGGAGCAGGGTGGGCGAGCTCGAGAGCGAGCTGGAGGACAAGGAGAAGGAGCTCAAGCGCAGGATGCAGGCCCTGGACAAGGGCACGGACATGACGCACAGCCTGCACAACGCGCTGACCGAGGCCAAGAGGAAGCTGGCCGAGGCCAACAGCGAGAAGGACGCCGCCATGGAGGCCGAGGAGACGGCCCTGCGGGACAACGAGAAGCTCAAGGACTCGCTGGAGGACCTGCGCGAGAAGCTCGAGCGCGAGAAGAAGCGCAGGAAGGCCGCCGAGGAGCAGCGCTCGTCGGACAAGGACAAGGAGTCCGAGGTGAGCGCGCTCCTGGAGAAGATCGCCAAGCTCGAGGCCGAGAAGGAGGCCCTGCGCCAGAAGATCCAGAAGATCGAGAGCGAGCGCGCCGAGCTCCAGAGCCACATCCAGAAGCTCGAGCACGCCGCCGAGAAGAATGAAGTCGTACGTCCTCCCTCGCCAACCACTGCTTTCGTGTGTGTGTGTGTGTGTGTGTGTGTGTGTGTGTGTGTGTGTGTGTGTGTGTGTGTGTGTGTGTGTGTGTGTGTGTGAGTGTGTGTGTGAGCTGACAGGGAGTTGCCGCTGTGCAGACGACCAGGGAGCTGGCGGAGGACAAGGCCAGACTCGAGGCCAAGAACCAGGAGCTCGAGGCGCAGCGAGCGGGCATCATGAACACCATGGCCACGGTCGAAGGCGAGAAGGAGAGGCTGAAGAAGGAGAAGGAGGCGCTCGAGGCCAAGATCAAGGAGCTCAACGAGGGCAAGAAGATCGAGGAGGAGCGCGTCAACGAGCTCGACAAGAAGCTCGTCGGCCTCCAGCAGGTCCGACACACACACACACACACACACACACACACACACACACACACACACACACACACACACACACACATACACACACACGCACACACACACACACACAAGCCAAGGCCAGGCTTGCTAACAGTGTGCGGGACGTGTGTGCAGACCAACGATCGGTGCAACCTGCAGATCGAATCGCTCGAGAAGAAGGTCAGCGAGCTGGAGAAGAACGAGGACAAGATGAAGGAGCTGAGGGCCAAGGTGAACGTGCTCCAGGAGGAGAACGCCCGTAACAACGCCTTCATCATCGAGCTCGAACAGAAGCTGCGGGTACCCTCACTCACACGAGCATTCGCTGCCCCCCCTTTCCACTATGCGGCGACGCTCACACGATACGCCGCTGGCGAGCAGGCCAAGGAGCACGCCGACGACGAGACGATCCAGGAGCTGGAGAGGAAGCTGCGCGACAAGGAGTCGATGGGCTCGCAGATCGGGGAGCTGGAGGACCAGGTGGCCGCGCTCCGGGCGGAGAGGGACAGGCTGGCCCACGAATCGGCGGACAAGGACGAGCGCGTCAAGGAGCTCGAGAAGACCGCCGACGACCTGGTCAAGGAGTACGAGAAGGAGAAGCAGCGCGCGGACGACGCCGAGAGGGAGCTCGAGGAGAGCCGCGGCCAGAAGGACCAGCGCGAGCAGCGCAGCACCCTGCGGATGGACAAGGACGCCAAGCGCAGGATCAAGGAGCTGCAGGAGAAGCAGGAGGAGACCGAGGCCAAGACCCAGGAGCTCAGGGACCAGGTCGCCGTGCTGCAGGACGACAAGGAGAAGGTCGAGGTCGAGGTCACCGTCGTCAAGGGCCAGCTCGACAAGGCCAAGCAGAAGAAGGCCCGCATGAAGCACGAGCTCGAGCGCGAGCGCGAGCGCACCAAGGAGCTCGAGCAGGAGCGCGCCAAGGAGCGGGATGGGGCCCACGCCCGAGTCGTCGAGGAGGAGCTCCAGCGCGCCCAGAGGCAGGCCGACGCGCTGCTCGCTGCCGAGGAACGCATCAGGCGCGACACCGAACGCATTCGCTTCCTCGAAGGCCAAGTGCAGGTACACTCTCTGCCCACACGCTCACATCCAAGCGCGCACGCACACGAGCACACACACGTACATGTGCTAATCAGAGCTGTCAATGTGCAGGCACTCGAGCGCGAGGCGGTGTTGTCCAAGACGCAGCTGGTCAGGCTTGCAGCTCTCGAGGAGGAGCTCGCCGAGCTCAAGAGGAAGATCGAGGAGGACAAGAAGGTGAAGAACATCACCAAGGTCGAGCAGCAAGTCCAGGAGAAGAGCGAGGCCGTCATGGAGGAGCTTGAATTCGAGCTCGAGGAGGAGGAAGCCAACGCTCCCGAAGGTGTGTTGTGTTGTGTTGTGTGTGTGTGTGTGTGTGTGTGTGTGTGTGTGTGTGTGTGTGTGTGTGTGTGTGTGTGTGTGTGTGTGTGAGAGAGAGAGAGAGAGATGCGTTGTGTGGTGTGATGTGTGTGATGTGTGGCTCACGTGCTTAATGTGGCGGCGGGTGACGCGAGCAGACGATGCGATCCACGTCAACAAGAAGGACGACATCCTCACCTACCAGGAGCTCTCCGAACTCAAGCAGGAGCTCGAGCTGCGCCTCGACGAGGAGCAGGCCAACAACAACGAGAGGTGAGCGCTCCCCTCTCTCCTCCCCTCAACACTATCCCCCGATCCTTGGTTCGCAGACACTGACCTGTCGCCGTCATCGATGCTTGGGACAACCCTCAGGGAGCAGCGGTACAAGCGGGAGCTGGAGAAGCTCAGGCAAGAGCTGGAGCAGGAGCGCAAGGAGGTGATCCGCCTCGAGGTGCAGCTCGACAAGGCCACGGCGGCCAAGGAGGTCGACATCGACAACGTGCGCCAGCAGATGGCCGAGAAGGTCGAAGACCTGAAGCAGGAGCTCAAGCAGGTCAAGGAGTCCGAGAAGATCGCCGAGTCCCGCGTCAGAGAGCTCGTACGCAGTCACACACACACACACACACACACACACACACACACACACACACACACACACACCACACACCACACACACACACACAAGACACAGCGACAGCGGGGGCTCACCGGGGAGCGCGTGACCGGTGTTGCAGGAGGGCCAAACGGAGAAGCTGCAGGTGGAGAAGGCCAACGAGGTGAGGGAGGCCAAGCGCAGCCGCAAGGCCACCTCGGACTATCGACTGGTCATGGACGTCGAGGAGCTGCTCCGCCAGCTCTACTTCCACCGCGGCGCCGCCATCCAGTTCGACGAGATCGAGGTGCGTGGTCGTCTCTGCGCCCTCTCTGGTTCGCGTTGGCGTTGACTGGGGCGGGTAAACATGTTATAGGAGGAGCACCGCGAGAACGTCAAGTTCGTGGAGATCGTCAACGACCTGCGCAAGCAGGTGAACCACGTGATCGAGGACACCACCGACAACTACTACCGCGATCCCATTCCCTCGTACGACCGCGCCTCCTCCCCGCCCTTTCTCTCCCGGTTGAGCAAAGACAAGAAACGAACGTGAGTCAGTCATGTCTAATCGTGTTGTGTGTGTGTGTGTGTGTGTGTGTGTGTGTGTGTGTGTGTGTGTGTGTGTGTGTGTGTGTGTGTTTGTGACAGCGCGAGCAATGCGGACAACGTGCGGGACTACGTGCTCAAGCTGAGGAAGTTCAGGGAGGACGTCAAGCGGGAGCGGAACGACTTTGTTCGCGCGTGCAACAAGCTCGGCACCCAGTACGAGAACAAGTCCACGCTCGAGCAGGACGTCGTACGCCTCCCCGCCGCCCGCCATCCGCCTCCTGCTCCGCTGCTAACACGTGCACTGGCGCTTTCCCCCCCCCCCATTTCTCTGCGTCCACCCGAGCAGAAGAGGTGGAAGGAGACGCTGCTCCACATCGTGGAGGAGGAGGAGGAGTCGATCACGCTCGACAACAAGCAGCTGCTCGACGATATGGAGGAGGTGAAGCGTGTGCTCAGCGAGGACGACAGCCAGCGCGACGAGGTCCGGGCCTACAGGAAGGACAAGGTCTTTGCCCGCCTCAACGTCGAGAAGAAGATCGACGACCTCAGGAAGTTCATCGTCGAAGAGATCCATTGTACGCCGCTTGCCCTCCCCTTTCGCTTTTCAAAGCTCAACCGCCATTGGCCGCTATGCATCGACCCTGCCCCACAACCGCGTGGCAACTAACTCTTTAAATCATTTATTATTATTATTATTGTTATTGTTATTGGTATTGTTATTTATTATTATTATGAACAGACAACGAGAACAAGCGCCTGAGAGATCTGTTGATGGACCTGAAGGAGGCCAACAGGCGGCTGCAGGCCAGCACGTTCCGCTCGGTGATGCACCAGACGTTCTACATCAGCCGCGAGCAGAGGACCCGCATCACCAAGGTGGTCAGCCTCATGATCCAGCACTTCCGCGTCCTGTTCAAGGTGGGTCACACACACGCGCGCGCGCATCTTACAACGTTCTTGCACCACGAACTGCAGTCTTGCGTCAACGCGCCAATTCGTTCTAACTCCGTTTGTGCCAACAACGCAACACGCAACGCATCGCGAACAGGAACACGCGACGAGTGTGGTGAACGAGCAGGTGCACCCGATGGTGAGGCGCCCCATCCTCTACCTTGAGAAGCGGGGCATCCGCCAGAAGGACATCCTGGGCGCCGTTCGTGTTCCGCCGGCCAACAAGGTCCAGGACCTCAAGGACGGCTTCTACTCTGGCGAGGTAAGTCCCACGCACACAGCTGAAGGTGAGGGAGCTGCTGATCCATACGCCGTGGACATCACCAGGCCATGGAGATTCCCGAGGGCACGGACGCGTACGTGGTGGGCGAGCTGCTCAAGGAGTACTTTAGGGATCTCAAGAAGCCGCTGTGCACCTACAAGCGCTACGAGGCCTTTGATCACATCAACGGTACACTGTTCTCTCCTCCCTCTCTCTGGCAGCGTGGCATTGGCTCATGCGAATGAATGCGCTGCCAGATCTGCCCTCTGCCAAGCAGCTCCGCGAGCTCCGCGCGTGCATCGATGACTTGCCCAAGATCAGAAGGTACTGCGATCGATGAGCCAACAACCCACGATTCGCCACCCGCACCTTGCGTGACTGTGGCTAACCACTTCTCTCGCCATGTTGCCAACGTTGTCGACATGCAGGGCTACGTTGACCGTGTTGATCGGGTTCCTGCACAAGGTGAAGACCCTGTCGAACAGCAACGGAATGTCTAGCGAGAAGCTGGCCGAGGTCTTTGGCCCGCTCCTGCTTCGGCCCCTCCAGGACAGATGAACCCTCACAGGAGATGGGGAGAGGAGGGTAGAGAAGGGTTCCTGGCGAGAAGGGAAGGGGAGCAACGCGAAGAGAACTGTGAGGAAGCCTCAGTGAATGTGTATATTGGTCCAAGTCTACATACATACCTCTGTGTTAAACACTTGAAAGCACAAGCCCAACTACCAGAAAAAATATTTAAATATATTAGAAAAAAGGAATTCAAATAAGAAGGAAATAAAGTAAGTAAAAAAAACCAACAAGAAGTGAAGATGGAGGCAACTGGGGGACGAGGGCTGGCGAATCTGGGGAATACGTGCTTCATGAACAGCGTGCTGCAGTGCTTGGCCCATACACCGCCTTTGGCCGACTTCTACCGCACGCTCGCCTACCGGGCCGAGCTCAATCTAGCGAACCCGCTGGGCACGCACGGGCAGCTCACCCACTCCTTTGTCGAGCTGCTGGCGGCCATGGCCGCCCCCACCACGGCTGACCTACAAGAAGGCGAACAAGAGAAGAAGATCAAGACTTTCGTCGATCCCAAGGTAACCCTCCACTCTACTCCCAGTGCATGTTGCTTGCTCAGCCTTGGAGCATTGGCAGGAGTTCAAGGCATGCGTGGAGCAGTTCGCGCCGCAGTTCGTGGG
>JANDJZ010000454.1:0-35101 GCA_027943245.1 Acanthamoeba sp. SK_2022b
TGGGTACGTCCGTGTACGAGACCACGCCCAGTCCACCGTCCGCCGGTACTGGTGCTGGGGCAGACGAGCTGGCTTGGTTGACCGGGGGCGGTGCTTCAGACCCGGCACCCCTGCGAGCGCCCAACCCTCGCCTCAGCGTGCCCAGACCGTTGACCAAAATTCTCTCCGGAGCCCGAGCAGCTGCGTGCACCACGCTCTGTTAGCGTGCAACGCCCCCCTCCCCCCAAACCTCATCGTGTGGGTGTGCGTGTGTGGTGGTGTACGTTTGGGCAAGGCCAGTGCGGAAGCGTCAAGGTTCTTGAAGTTGCTCTGAGCAAATTCGGTCATCGCATATCGGCGGCTGAGGCGAGCCGAATTGCGATCGCTCAGCGTCGGCAGGGCTGCCACGGTCAACGTGCTCTGTCCCGAGACCGAGAGCTTGCGGTAGTATGTCCGGCTGCTCCTCGACGGCACGTTTTTCATTTCATGGGGCTCGGCGACACCCACCCTAATGACCAACCACGCGCACACATACTCCGACAAGTCAGTGCTTCCGTCGATGGCCATTGAGAAAACGAGGGAATGGATGGCGGCTGAGCCCACCTGGACCCGCGCCGCGAATCGGCTCGAGAACGGGAACCGCTATCGACTAGCTTCGTGGAAAGGTCCCTCTATGTGAATGATGTGCAATCGGCACGTCAGCCACGCCACACGACTGCCAAACGTTGCGCCGACCAATAAGAGCCACGTACGGCGGACATGCGCTGCGAGAGACGCTTCCGAAGCTTGTCCGAGGCAGCGTCGGCAGGCGGCGGGCGAATGACGATCTCCACCATGCTGGCCGGGAACGAGCCGGCCTTGCCGTTGGCAAGCTTGCCCTTCCACCAGTTGCCCTCTCTGTTGTGTGTGCAACGGTATGATGTTGGTAAGATCATTAGACCCCCGGGGGGGGGGGAAGCTCTTGTGACCTGGAGGTGAGGGTGATCGTTTGGCCCTTGGTGAAGCTGAGCAGATTCTTATCGGCAACCACGTAGTCCTGCAGGGCCACCGCCGTCTCCGAATCCTCGCGCAGCCAATACAGGTAGTCTTCGCACAGACTCGATATCTCCACCCCCTGCCATTCCACACATCACGGACACGCCGTAATAAGAAAGCTGAGCTTCTGAACGAGCGGACGTGCAAGGCAGAAATTGGGAGGGGGAGGGAAGGCGAACCAGCGGTGTCTTGATGTGCAGCGGGCGGCGTTGCATCCGTTCGTGGAAGTTGATGATGGTGCTGCTCGCGTCATACGTGACGGGGCCCAGGTCGCAATAGCTGAATCCCCTGAGCAGGTCTCTGGATTGACGAAGAAGGCATTAAATATCTTGCACATGAGCGAACGAGCACCCCAGACATCCAAAGCGGCGAAAAACGTGCAGAGGCCTACCCGGAGTCCTTGTCCCGAATCTCGATACCGCGAACATCGATGGCAAGCATGAAAGCGTCGGGAATATCGATGTCGGTCGTGGCAAGCTGCACTCGGAACAGCGTCTTGCCGTAGAGCGGCAGCTTTTGCGCTGGTAGAGCGGAACGCAGACGGTGAGTGAAGGAAAGCGAGCTCACGCTGGACCAAAAATGGCCGGGAAGAAAGAGAGTGTACCCTTTCTCAGGAACAGGTTGATGAGCCCGCTATCGTTGAGTTCGAAGCCGCGGATCTTCTCCGCCTCCTCCTTGACCAGCTGTGTCCACTCCGCCGCAGTCTTTTGGGAAACCAGCGCTTGGGGCACATACCGCTCGCAGCTGCCCAGGGCAACAAAAGTAGGAAAAGGTGGTGAGCCATGGCCATTGGCGCACACAGTGACTGCGGGCACCGCTAGAGGAGCAACTAAAAGTACGTACAAATTCAACACCTTGGTGCTATGCTCGTCTTGAATCTCGTCTATGAGGAATCTGATGCCGCTGAGGGTGATCGCCTGGTCGGTCTTGCAGGGGAACTTGCCTGTGGGATTTTGTGGAGGAGGATGAGCAGCAGCTTACCTCACCCAATTTGCTGCTGGGGGTCGTTTCAAATACCGGAAATGATGTCAGCGTGGAGTTGGAGCGTCTCCAATCGGGCTTCGACGTGATCCTCCGGGAGGGTGCTGGGGTCGAGCCACAACTTCTTCTTGAACCAGAAGAGCGATTCGTGGCCGTATTTCTCAGCCTTGCTCAGCATGTCTGCCAGGAAGTCACTGGGCGACAGCGAGCGGCCTGCACATGATCGATCCCGAGTAAAAATGAGGAAATGAAGAGGAGGGTCGTGCGTAAGCTGATGCGCACGGCCCACAAAGGCTACGCGGCACGTGAACGATGGTACGGTACCGAGATTGAGGTGGGGATAGATTTCGAATATGGCAAACTCCATGGGGTCCTGCAGCTTGAGATTCTTTGTGGTGAGCGGGGTGAAGGCATCTGTGATGAGCGTGCCGTGTGTCAGTCATGACATTTGACAACGAAGTGAAGAGGGGGCGCGAGAGCGATCATTACCGGCGGCAGTGGCTCCAGCGGTACTCATGACGCAGGTGGACATGCCACCGGGAACGTGGAACCACACAGGGATAAGTTTGCGTTCCTAAGAGTCGCGCAACCGAATGTGTCAGCTGAGCCAGTCAGTCGGCAGGCAAGCATGCGCGCTAGGGCAGGAAGCGAGGTGCCGGGTTTGGACCTTGTTGGCCTCGATCTCCAGCCTGGAGGGCGGGTACAACCGGGACAGCTTGTTGGCAAAGTGGTAAGACATCTCCTTGAGCTTGGTGTGAGCGTGGTCGGCGTATAGGCCGATCTCAGTCGAGTCACCGATGTTCTGTGTTTTTTTATAGGTCACACAAAAAGCGGGCGACGTTGAGACGTGGCGATGCAGCCGTGACATCGATGTGGTGGGTATGGAGTTTACCTGCATCAAGAACGACGCCAAGTAGGGGACAAAGTCATCCGTGGGGTAGAACAGGCCGCAGAACAAGGAGAGCAGCTCCCACGCACGCGTTGTGCCGTCCCTGCGTGATTGTATAGAGAGAGAGAGAGAGAGAGAATTATAACGTGGGTCGACAGTTTGTGAACGTGGGCGTGTGCGTGGCGTTGGTGCTAGTCCACGCACTTGGACGGGTTCTTTGTCGCCTGCTTGATGACCTGGCAATAGAGCTCGTTGCGGAATGCGCGAAGAGAACCGCCGTTGGAGATGCCAGCCAAGAACACCTCCTTCAGCATGTCCCAACCGATTTCGCCGTCCACGAACCTGGTGATCTCTGCAAGACAGACACGAGTAGGAAGCTCAGCCTCAGCGATAGACGACGAGTGGTGGGTGGAGGATTCCCCTACGCTTGAAGAACTTGACGGCGAACTTGATGAAGTTGGCATTCTGGGTGGCATGGAGCGGCTGCTCTAATTTCTGTGTTTGGAGTGCGAGGTCAGCCAAGCCGAGCCAACCTAGGGTAACCCCCCGAACCGAAGTCTGTTTCCTTTACCTTGGAGTAGAGAAGGATCTCGGAGAGGGAGAAGTCGCCCTTCTTCCGGCCCAGGGTTCGGATGGTCCTCTTCCGCTCAAAGTTAAAGTGTTGTTGGGCGTAGTCCTGGATGTCGTACTTGGCCACCTCGTCCTGGCCGATGATGTTCGGGTACTGACTGCACGCGGGCGCAGCGAGTAACAGTTAGCATAGCAGGTCTAAGGAGACAGCACTACCCTTTCGTCGATGTGTATGTGTGCGGTGGTGCGGTGGTGTGGTGTGTGGTGAAATGCGCACTCCTCGTCCTGATCGCCTTTGCGCAGCATGGGCTTGTGGCGCTTGGTGGCATCCCGCTTCGTCGTCAACCGCCTCCTTAGAGACTCCTGGCCCGGCGCTACGCCCTTACTGCAAGACCAATCGACGTGAGGGGACGCGCGCGGTTGCGGGGGGTGAGAGACAGGGCCAGCCGCATGGGGCAGCCACAAGAGCAAACTGAGCAGGAGTACGCACCCTTTAGCGTCTAACGAGTCCCTTTTTTGTTGCCAAGAGCTGTCGGAGTCGAGCAAACTCGCCGTAGTGCTGGATGCGGAGGAGGCGACGTCTTGAAGAGTGGTCTTGTACATGCTCTCCAGAGGCTTTTCGTCACAGATCACCGAGTGACGTGCGCCGGTGACGCTCAGCGCGGGCACCTCCAACTTGGCGGGAGCGGCACGGCTTTTCTGCTCCGCTGCGAGCTTGGCCTCCTGCTTGAGTCTCTCTTCTTCCCTCCTCCTGCTTTCTTCTTCGCGCTTCCTCCTCGCCTCCTCTTTTCGCTTTCGTTCGGCGTCTCTCAGCTTGGCGTATCGGCGCCGTTGAATCCATCCGCGGGTGACTGCACGCGCAAGAAGAGGAGTTGGTTCGCCGATTCATTCGCAACGTCATCCACAACTAAACAAACAGAAATCAAACAAAAACAGAGAGGTGGCCCAAGCGAGAAGCTTGTACCCGCTTGGATGAGCCTGGTAGCGTCCCTCAGGTCGATGAAATAGTTGCGCGTCCACACCATGCGCCACCACGACTGAATGGTCACCACTTTGGCCCAGATAGCCTGATTGCGCGCATTTTCCACTGCAGCGCTCTGCGAGAGTTGCTTTATGTTAGGGCTTGCGCAGCCACAACCAAGAAGAGCCGGGGGCACACGCACCTGCGCCTCCTTCATAAAGACCTTTGTCTTGCCGAGCTGCCACTGCAAGCCGCCATCGCCGGAAGGGCACGTAACCTTGCCGAGGATGGTCTTGGCTACGGCAACAAGGTCAAGCTGTCCTGACTTGTCCTTGTTCTTGGGATCGTTGGCGTAGGAGAGCGGGAGTAGCATGCGGTAGCGGTACATGAACTCCTTCATGGGATACCGCACCGGGTAGCCTAAACGCCTGTGAGGAAATGAGAGAGAGCGAGCGAGAGAGATAAGCGTGTTCAGCTCTACCCACCTGTTGCGGGGAGTCAAGGCAAAGGTGTCCATTGCGTTACCTAATCCTAATGGTTTCCATCATACCGGCATAGCGCAGCTGAGCCAAGACCATGTCGTCGTCGAACATCGCTGTGCAAACGAGCCAGCCGAACTTCAGTAACTTTTGGCACTTGAGAGATGGGCTGGCGAGTGATGTGTAGTACCTGGGGCCTTCATGGTGTTGGGTTTGATGCAGCGCACGTAGTGGGGCGCAGTGGCACCCAGCGTGGCCATGAGGTCGGCCAACTGCGACTTGAAGTTGGTGCCTACTGTCGGCGGCTTGGCCTGACGGCCAGAGCTCTGGGCGTCCACCGCCGCCGAGGCGAAGAGCGCCTTGATGAGCGGAAGTTTGCTGCCATTGAGCAGAGCTACGAGATCCTCAGCCAGCGTGTCTCGGTTCTTGTCCAGGAAGTTCGCCGTCTCGTAGGCCACCTGCAAGTACTGCGTTATAACCTCTTCTTTGATCTCTACACCGTTTGCGAGCGGTACCTCTCCAGCGTAGTGCTTGATGACGAACGCCGTCCTGGACTTCTTGGGGCGGTAGAATTTCTTGTGGGTCTTGTAGCCACCCTCGATCTTCTCCAGGAACGTCGCGTCAGTAGCTTTCGGGAAACGGCACTCCTCGTCGAGCAGGGAGATGATGCCGGGTGGTCTGGACAGCAAAGGTGTCAACACACGTTGGGACGTCCAGCTTGGGGGAAGGAGTAAGAATAAGGTACCTGGCCTTTTCGATAAGGTCAATGGTGTCCTGGTTGTCGTTGAAATCGATGTTGTCCCACTTGATCGCCTCAGCCGAGTATTCGGTCTGTTCGATCTTGAAGATGGTCTCGTTGAAGTACTGCTGCAACTTTTCGTTGGCGTAATTGATACAAAACTGCTCGAAGCTGTTTACCTACACGAATGACCCTCGAGGCGGTTAGACCATCTTGTCCCTATCAAGGTTACGTGGGTGCGTCGACGTACATTGAAATTTTCGAACCCGAAAATATCGAGCACGCCAATAAACGACTTCATGGCCTTGGGCTTGTAGATGACCTTGTTGATCGTTTCCACCAGCCTGCGGAGGAGGGGATGGTTAGTGGTCCCCACGCCCCAAGCTGCAGCCTGATTCGCCCACGCACCAGTCGAAGAGCTTGCTGTAGATGGCCTTTGCCAGCGCATCGCGGGCGTCGGCGGCCTGGGCGGGTTTGAAGTTCACCTGGATCTTCTGCCCGCTGACCACCAGAGTGCGGGTGGTGAGCGCCTTGCTCAGGCCCTCCGAGTCGATCTTCAGCAGCCGAGCCACAATCTCAAGCTCTGCGCAGCCGATCAACCAAGAAAGGTGAGCTCACTGGTGGAGACCGAGAGCCTGGGGCCGAGTCGTACCTTGTGGGTTGGACACCTTGGACACTTCGGAACCCTCGAATTGTACATTGCCCAATCGCATGACGGCCGACAAGATCGTGAAGAGATGATCCTGGACGTCCGGCGACATGTCCATGGCCAATAGAGCTTGCTGTATGTTGCGGCATAAGAGGTCAGGCGACGTGCACGAGGCATAGGCCCTTCCTCCGCAATTGCCGTACCCTCACACGGGCATAATCCTCCACGTCATCGATCGTTGGCACCGAGGTGCACCCGCTTTGGTTGAGATAGTTGTACTGGTCGATGTCCAGCAGGTGGTACCGCTCTGCAAGGCCATGCCATCAGCTACGCTCTCGGGGCATGGAGAGAGCGGAATGAAGGGTACCTTTGTCCTCGGGCTCGGCGCCAGCGAGAAATTGGTAGAAGATGTGATAGTTGCGCTCGCTTTGCGCCTGCCACACTAGCCGCGACTAGAAAACCAAATAATATAATATGATTGATATAAAATGATAATAACGTGCAAGTCAAAAAACAGCCACCTCGCGACTTGAACACGTTTGAATGGAACAGATACCCTCTCGAGTAGGTCTGACGATTTACACGAGAGGAAAAGGATCAGTGTTGGCTAGGTTCGTCAAAAGAGAGGAGACCGAGGCTGCGTACAGTTGCTGATCTTTGCGCCACAGATCTGGCCGCTGCCTTCGAAATGGATCTCGATGAACTTACCCTGAATCGCGCCAAGGGGTAGGTGAGCTGCTTCACCCTCTAAGATAGGAGGGCGCGGAGGACTACGTACGAAGCGGGAAGAGTTGTCATTCCTGACCGTCTTGGCGTTACCGAACGCTTCAAGGATGGGACTGTGGCACAGACACCAGAGCCATACAGTCAGACAAGCCCCGTTCAGCTTACGCAAGAGAGAGAGAGAGAGAGAGCTGGCATACCTGGACTCGAGAATTTTCTGCTCTACAGCCGAGTGCTTGGTCGTGCGAGCGGCCAAGAACTGAAGGATCAGCTTGGTGGCTTCCGTCTTGCCAGCACCAGATTCACCGCTGCGGAGAGAGAGAGAGAGAGAAGTTGGCTTGAGCGTGGCCGATGCTGTAACAACAATCCACACTTGGAGTAACGCTACTGACCTAATAATGACTGACTGGTTGCGGTGACGATCACGCATGTCGTGGTAGCACGCCTCGGCCGTGGCAAAGATGTGAGGGGCCGGACTGGCACGAGAACCTGGTCAGAACCAAGAGAATGCGAGAGAGCGGGAGAGGAACGAGAGAACTCACCCCATAGAGGAAGAGCTTGTGCCAATGTACTCTCGCACCACCTCCTGAGCGTAGATGGGCAGTCGCTTGTACGGATTGAGCGATACCAAGATTGACCCCGTGTTAGTCTGTTTGAAGGAAAAGGTGGAGTCAGGTGAACGCTTTGGGAACAAAGGACACTACGAAACGCACATAGATGAGGTTGTTTTGGTAGCGAATCTTGAGGTTCTTGAGGATGCTTTCTTCATCAAGAGTGTTCATCTTGATCATGTCATCAATGCCTCGCCCGCCGCTAAAGTTAACGTCGGTCGCAGCATCCTCGCGCAGCTCCATGACGGATATCACTTCACTGTTTGCAACTTATGAGCCCCTTCGCCGCTAGTTGTGCTCACCGCTCTGCGCTTGGCCTTGCAGGTCGTTTGTCCCGCAGTCCCGCAGCGTTGCTTCGACTTGGTGAGCTCCAGTTGCAACCCCTAAGCTCCGTTGACCCACAACCAACCGAAAGGCCCACAAAAAGAAATCCACAGAGAAAAAATCAGAACATCCAACAACAAAATCGGGAAAACGATTTTATAAACAACAACTCAAGAATGAATTGGCTCTCGAAGCTCAAGAGCGGAGGCGAGCTGGGCGGATTTGGCAACGCCTTTGGCAGTTTGGTGGCACAAGCAGCATCATTGATTCCTGAAGAGTTCAAGGATAACGACGATGACGACGCAAATGATCCCACCTACATTGAGCCCACCCCCGAGCTCATAGAGTACGTGAGCAACCTAGCGCAACACCCCAGCACCTTCACCGAGTTCCCGATTCCTCGAGCCCCAGGTGCAACTTCTCCTCCTCCTCCTCCATCGCCCTTCTTCTTGCGCGTGCTCACTTGCCAGCAGACGGCGCGTTTCCGCTCACGCGGGGCCAGACCCGACACGCTCGCAAGATGCTCGAGATGGTGCCCTCTCTGCAGAAGCTGCGCTACTCCATGTGCCCCAGCAAGATGAACGAAGAGACCTTCTGGCGGTACGTGTGAGCACACGCACGCGAGTACACTGGGTTGTTCTTCTTGTCCGGCCACAAGCCTCACGACTCGGGTGATGTGATGCCTGCACAGAATCTACTTCTTGCTGTTGCTCAACAAGACCAACGGCAAGACGAACAGCGGTGCCAGGCCAACGAACCAGAAGGAGGAGAACAGCAAGAAGAGCAAGGAGAAGAAGGATGGACGCGAGCAGGGCGCTGGCGGTCGGAGGAAGCGGGAAGAGGAACGGGAAGAGGGGCAGGACGTAGACGTGCTCTCGGAGCACGCGCTGGAAACCTACTTTGAGAGACTGTTTTTTGAATACCAGCAGGTGAGACAGCCCATCCTACCTCTTCCGCCTTCCCCCCCCCCTCTCGACTAATCACCATCACGTTGGGTTTGGCCTTGCTAGGAGCTCTTCCTCGCGACGCCTGACGACGTGATGCACAGGCACATGAAGAGGAAGGGAGACCGGTACCAGCTGGACGATGGCATCGACCCGCACGAGGACAACTACTTTGCCGTCTACCGGCCGCCACCCCAGCAGCCCCACCAGTAGCGTTAACCATTCTGACCGCCGATCGAGGAGGCAGCTCTGGCTCGTGTAGAGAGAGAGAGAAGCTGGGCAAAAAAAGCTATCTTCAACTCTCTTAAAGGTGGAGGCTGTTTGCAGCCATCAGGCGTGCGCCACGGCCTCGCTTCATCTAATTACAACTGCGGCGGACGAGCACAGCGGACAGCGGTCGCCTGCCCCCACGGCGGAGGCGGCGTAGTGCGAACCGCACACGGGACACGCCGACGTTTGATCAGTGCGCTCCACCAGGCGCAGGGTCTATCCCATGGAAGAGGTCAGCTCCGATGAAGGCGCGACAAAGAGCGAACGCCAGAGCAGCAGGCGTACCTTGCAGCAGAAGGGGTCGTTGATGTTGGGAAGCGCATTCGTTTCGTCTTGCTGCTTGCACAGGTGCAGCTTTTCGTTCAAATTGGCAGCGTCTGGTGGGTTGCGGCTCAGGACCAACTACACGCCACGCATGTGAGATTGCGGTGCCTGAGAGGCCAATAGCCGATCACACACTGGGAGGGAAAGCGAGTCACCTGCAGAAGATTGCTGGCCACACCGTAGTTGTGGGCGTCGATGCTCTTGGAGATGGCCATGCGGACGGCGATGGCGGCGTGCTGGGGCGTGAGGCGGAGGGTGGCGAGATGCTTGGCCAGCACGGCCACCCGCTGCTTGATCACCGTCGCTTCTTCTGCTCATGCGCGTGGCACACGGTCAGCGAGGTCTTGCAACGACAGCCCACCAGCCACGGGAGGTCGCGCACCTGGCGTTTGCTGAGGGAACTTGCTGAACGTGTCGATCTCCATGAGAAGCAGAATGGCCAGCTTGTAGTCGATGCAGATCTTGAGCGGCTTCAACACCGCATTGATGTCCGGCACCGATCCTGGAACGACAGCGAGAATTACGCGAGCGTGAGCCCAGCGCCGCTCACATTGTGAAGGAGCGAAGTCGAAGAAGACGAAGAAGAGGGAAGCGTACGCAGCAGGTCGAGCGCGCTTTCGGCGTCTAGGAAGGCTTCGCGGAACTGCCCGCTTTGCATGCGGGACCCGCAGGTGAGCATCATGTTCGACGCTTGCCTGCCGTGTGGCGCGAACAGGATCAACGATCGCACAGATGGCGGAGCGAGGAACGAACACGAACCTGATGAGGGTGTCCGCTTCGGCGGGCGACATGGCGGGGGCGGGCGAGGCGACGGAGAGGGGCGTGGCCGGAGCGGGCGAGTTGGTGGCCACCGGCGGGTCGTTTCGCCCAACTTCAAATAGCACGTCCTTAGCATCGGTGCGTGTCCCCTTCCGCTCGATGGGCACTGTCTCCTGGCTGTCGCCCAGATCATCCCTCTTGAGCCTAGCGCTGCCGTTGGAACCGCTGCCGCTGGGCCCGGTCTTTCGCTGGACCAGGCGGGCAGCCCTGGCCGATACAGGCGTCGTTGCCTCACCCTTGTTCTCTGGTCCCGTGTGCCGGAAAACCAATCCTCCGCCACCGCCGGTGGCAGTGCCGGTGGCAACTACCTCTTTCCTCTCTTGGAGGGGTGTGCTGCCTCTTCGTCGCGTTTGCTTGCTGCCAGATGCCGCCGGTGGCGGCGATGACAGCTTGAAGACCGCTGGAGCTGCAGTTTGCGAGCGACGTTGCCAATTTCATAATAATAATAATAATAATAATAATAATAATAATAATAATAATAATAAGTGGACAGCGTTTGCGGAGAAATGGGCAAGGAGAGGAGCGCGTGCCTGTGTCGGCGTCTGCAGCGATCTCGTCCTTGGACTTGATGGAAAACTTGAGCTTGGGGCTGTCCGAGTGTAGGGTAAGAAACGAACCTAAGGAAACGATAGCGAAGGGGAGGAGCATACGTAGGGCTGGAGACCTGTTCCTCCTCACCCCAATCGTCGTCGTCTCCCCCCGCGGTCCAGTCGGTTGCTGAGGAGTGTCAGTTCCAGTGGCGACACACATCACAAAGCTGGCGATGGGGAGAGAAAGGGTGCAGTACTCGGTGCGCCAGTGGACGATGGTTGAGCGAACGGGTTCGAAGGGTCGAGGAAGGGGTTGGTGGGATGGGCACGACCGCTTCCCGGAGATAGTTGCGCGCCCGCGGACTCGACGAGTCCGCTCACGCCGGTGGGGAAGCCGTCGCTGGTGGGTGGCGTCGGCACAGGCGTATTGCCTTCCCTCGGGCTCGCCCCAAACGACGCAGCCGTCTGCGACAACACAAACGTTTCGACAGCTTGAACCTGCGCGCATGCACGCCGTTGGACTCCCAGGTCAGGCGTGCCCACTACCGACCGAAAACTGGAGAAGGGCAGGCGCAGCACGAGCGTGTACCTCCGCGTCGTCCAGCAGGTTATCAAAAACGGGGAAGGCAGGCGGGTTGTAGGCGCCGTCGGGGGTCGGATGGCTGCCCTCACCGCCGGGCGACGGGGCCTCGGGCCGCTTGGGCTTGGGGCCGGAAGCCAAGAAGATTGAAAACGTGACCTCGGAGCACTTTTCGATCCTGCCCCTGGACTCCACCTACAGGGGGAGCAGCAGGATAGTGGGGGGGGGGGTGTAAGGCAGTGATGTGCGCGAATGCTTACAGTCGAGCATCAGCGAGGAAAGGCGAGACGCAATGTGTTGTGGCTTAGCGTGCCTTGAACTCCTTGGGGTGTTGCACGCAGCGCACTTCGGGCGTGCCCACCTTGGAGTTGCTCCACTGGAATATGAAAGTGCTATCGTACCCATCGATGGTGTATATACATCTCCCCTTCGTGCCTGTGCACCCCCCCCCCCAAACAACCACCACAGTGAGATGGACTAGGGGCAGAGGAGCCAACCAGAGGTCGCGACAGCTCGTACCCTTGAGCGTCGTTCCGTAGGCGCCGAAATCAATCACCCCATGCGGAGGTACGACCGCGGGAGGATATCGGCCCCAGCTGGAACGAGGCGAGCATGAAACGGGGCCACGCGCCAACGATTTCGAGTGCGTGAGTATGTGAGCGTGAGCGTGAAGCGTTGTTCTTACCTTCCGGTGCTGAGCTTGCCCGCTCCCCTCCTCATGAGGGTTTCGTCGGTGAGGTTGTCCAAAATGATCAGCACCGACCTGCCGTGGGGACGTCACACGATTAGGCCAACTCGCACGATCGTGCAGAGATACGGCCTTCAGGGAGGAGAAGGTGTACCGCTTGGTGGCCATGATCGCGCGCCAATCTCCGCTTATTTCGCCAGACTCGCCCGGCTCATCTTCGGTCTCGCTCTCTTTGCCCTGCTCCTTCGCGTCTCCGCCCTCCTCGTCATCCCTGTCGCCCTTTCGTCCCTTACGGGTCACCCAGCCTCGGAAGCTGCCGGCCCTCTTGCGCTTCTCTTCCTTATCTTCCTCCTTTTCCCTGGCCTCCTTTTCCTTGTCATGGTGTTGGTGGTGCTCCTTCTCTTTGTGGTGCGCCTGCAGCTCGTCCTCGACCTCGCTCCTCTTGTCCTCCTTTTCAGGGCTCTCCTCCTTCTTGTCGTCCTTCTTCTTGCTCCTGCCGAGGCTGAACAGGGTCCTGCTCTTTTTCTTCTCGAGCGTGCTGCTTTTCGCCACAACAACAACAACAACAACAACCAAAGGCGCGCGTGCATTAGACCTACCGCGCTCAAGGCGCTTTAGAGGCAAAGGGAAGGAGAAGCGTACGGTGCGGAAGGGCTCATCGGGCTGCCCGTGGGTGTGGTGGCGTGAGCCCCGCTATCCCTGCTGGGGCTCTGGCCGAGGCTCGTCTCTCCAACGCTCAGGCCCATGGGAGCCGCCTTGTCACCGCGCACCCCCTTTTCGTTCGTGGGGCCAACACACCTTGAGTGAGTGGGAGGACAGGAGAAGAAACAAGAAGCGCGTTGAAGCGAGTCAAAGGGGCCACCTTTTCGCTGTCCTTCTTGGAGTTGGTTCTCTTGCGTCGAAGGGGACCCGAGCCAGAGGCCTTCTCGGCTGGCGATGCAGCTTCCTCCTTCGAGGGCGAGATGGAAGGAGCGGGGGACGACGGGTTCGACGCAGTGGGGATAGGGGTGGGACCGCCCGAGCTGCGTATTTCCATGACAGGCATGCGCGTGTCGCACACCTTGCAGCGCTCGAGGGTCAGGGGATTCAGAAATGTGCACGCCCCGCACACCCATTCGTCGCTCGACGCCGCAACGACTGGCGCTGGTGCTCCATTGCCCCGTGGGTCGAAGTCGGCAAAGAACGACAGATCGTCACTCATCGATCCAAAACAGTAAATTGGCTGGTGGGCCCACAAGTAGCCACGCTTGATGTGCCCAGCAGTTGTGCGCCCCTGCGGTAATTCGATCGCCTTTTTTAATTTTTCTTTCTTTCTTGCTTTGGCTTTTATTTTATGCTTCGCTTAGGGAAGGCCACCGCCGCTGGTGCCGGTCGGCGGGTCCTCCTCCAGGATGGACTTGAGGAGGAAGAGGTCGCTCTTCCAAAGAGACAGCCAATCTTCGTGTGAAATGTGCGGTGAGGTGGCGGGCGAGATGGGCAGGTGGAAAATGGTGACAGTGAACTCGCTGCCACGGCCGTTGGGCACAACGCGTGCAGGGAGTATAACCTCCCTTCCATCGACACCCCACTCCAGGTAGCGATCGATCACACCGAGATCCACATTGCTTGCAAGGGTCATCTTGGCGGGACCGCAGGGAGTGTCTACGCAGTGGTGGTAGCGGGCGCGATCTTCGTCGTGGTTTGCTCGGATATCAAGACAAAAGGCGTTCTTGTTCCACTTGCTGAGGTTCTCAGTTCGGTGTGCGAAGGCGAACACACGCTCGGGCGGCGCATCTATCCCCACCGACAAATTGGCTGCCTTGAGCATCGGCCTATCTGCTTGTTGCACGTTGCCTGTCGCCATCCTTGGACTAAAGTTAAACAATCGCGACCCTCTTCGCCCGCTTCCTGGACAATCTGACAGCACAAATGACGGCGAGCAGCCGTATCTTTTTTGTTGAGTTTTCAGCACCAACCTACTGCTTCAACTTCCATAATCGCGGAGGCGTGACAGCAGGACAAGGCAAATGCATGAGATTGACTTCTGCCACTGCTATGGCCGAGTTGTGGTGATTGGGAAAACTCCAATCCCTCACCGCCCCTCCCTGTAGCTCAGGGTTGTGGGTTTGTATGTTTGCGCGCGAAATACAGCGGTCATAGGAAAACATTTTTAACTACCATTTCCTACACGCAGAAGCGGTTGTTGGCAACACGAACACAGGCTAAGCCCACCATGCAAAAGAGCCACAGTCGCCAGGCCTCTTTGAATCCTATGGGCATAGATGCCGTGGTACACCTCATAATCTCAATCTCATCCCGAAGTGAACAAAATGTTCTCATCTCATCCAAATTTGTATTTGAATCTTCAAGAAACAACAAGCGGTGGAGAAAGTGTGGAAGGAGCTGCAAGTTTTACTTGAGGAGTTGCCCTCATCCGAAAACAGAGCCAAAGAGGATGAGATCTTTCAGGCCCTTCTCATCTTCTTGTCCGACCCTCAAGCCCCTCAGGATTTAACGCTGAAGTGGTGCGTCCCGCTACTTGGCTGTCTTCTACTTGAATTGGTTCGCCTTAGCCCTCTCCAGCTTGGTGCAGTTCTCCGAGTGGCTCGAGGAGGGCGGAAAGAGAGACCTGCCCGAGAAGACCTTCAAGTACGGTGACCGGTGCTTGCTGCAGGGCTGTGCGTCTTGGCGTGCAGTCTGTCTCTGATGGCTGGATATCCACCTCACGCAGGGCGCTCGGCGCTACTGACGAGCAAACGCGAGCCACCGCACGCCGCGCCGTGCTGAGCCTTCTCAACTTGCTAGCGGTCAAGTCGACCTTCATTTCCGCCTTTGTGACCAACCTGGCACCCAAACTCGTCAACTCTATCACAGAGGTGTGAGCCGTCTCTAACTCTATCACACATGGCTTACTTTTAAGTGTTGACGCAACCGATGACCATGTCATCATCATCATCAACAGATCACCGCCAAAGAGAGATTCGAGGTACTGAAGGCGATGGTGGAGAAGGCCCCGTTGGCGATTAAGGCATACAACAAGAACATCGAATTCGTGGGCAATCACTTCAACGCCGGCATCAAGTTGGGCAAGGGCAAGTTTGGCAAGGTTCGTTCATTCTCTTCCTCAGTTGAAACTTGCTTGGCTCACACTGCCTCTCTCTTTCAACTTTCAGGTGTTTTTGGGCTACAACCAAACGAACGCGGCTCCCGTGGCCATCAAGATCATTGATTGGAGGGTGATCATGAAGGACAAGCAGCCGCAACAACTCGTGAGGGCCAAGAAACAGGTAGGGCTCATCACCTCTGCCTATGTTGCCGCGTGGTCCAAGCACTAACTAATCTTTGCTGCAGCTCACAAACGAGATTGCCATCATGAAACAAGTCACTCATGTCAACGCAGTTCAACTTTACGAAGTTGTGGTACGCATTAGATACGACTCTATAAGGCTCTTTGCTCTCCTCAAACGTTTGTTTACTCATCGCATCTCTCCCCCACAACCATGCGTAGCAAGTGGACCAGCGCATCTTTATCATAATGGAATATGTAGCCGGGTAAGCTCCCAGTCGTAACTGCTACAGCGTACTGCTCTGGACCTGGAGAACCAGTACTAAGTCGTGTCGTTTCGTCAGTGGGGACCTGGGTAATTATCTGCGCAAGAAGGGGCGCATTCCGGAGCTCGAGGCTAGACACTGGCTGCAGAATCTTGCTGCCGGTCTCAAGTATCTGCGAGAAAAGAACATCCTTCACCGCGATCTCAAGGTTCCAACAACCGCCCACATGTGCCATCTTACGAGTAGCGCTCGAGCTTGTTGAGGTATTCATTGTCGACCTCCCCCCCCAGCCCGAGAACCTCCTACTCACAGAGCCGTCTGAGAACGGCATTCTCAAGATCAGCGATTTTGGGTGAGACCACCCCTCCCTCCCTCTTTCTTCTTTTCTCTTCGTTGCTGACTGGATCGACTGCTGTTTCGAATCAGCCTCGGGCGATTCCTAGGTCCGGGCGAATTGGCTGAAACGCATGTGGGCACTCCTCTCTACATGGCTCCTGAGGTCTTTCGACCGATACCGTTCACAGAAAAATGCGTACGGATTCACTTCCCCTGGGCACACAACGTTGCCGCAGTTCACGTGGCCCAGTGCCTTCACCTCACTCGCCTTCCGTAAACCAGGATCTGTGGAGCGTGGGCATCATTACCTATGAGATGGTGGTGGGCGAGCTGCCGTACAAGGGCAACAACATCTCCCAATTGCTGCACAACATATCGCATCAGTCGCTTATATTCCCTGCTGACATCGGCCTCAGTGAGGAGATGAAGTACGCGTTATCTCTCCTCCATGTACCACGTTATGCTTATAGCGTACTTGGCATCTGATGTGTCTGTGCTTGTGGCTGGCTGGTGCAGGCACCTGCTGTCTGGTCTGCTGCAGAAGGACGCCGACATGCGGCTCGGATGGAATGAGTTCTTCGCGCACCGTTGTCTACAGGTTGCCTCTCCGCGCGTGGTCACTCCCAAGTCGTCGACTTCGTCGTCCAGCGCAAGCGCGGCGGCGCAGAAGCAGATCGCACAGCTGGAGGCAGAGCTGCAGCAAAAGGAGCAGGAGATCGAGAAGCTCAACGAGACCATCACCAAGTGGGACGAGGAAAAGGCCAACCAGTTCAACAAGATCAAGGAGCTGTTCGAGCGAGAGAACAACGAGCTGCGGGCCGCCCTCGAGACACAGAAGAAGGAGGGCAAGGAGCGCGAGGAGCTCCTCGTCACTCAAATGAATGAAATGAAGAAGCAGCACGACGCCGAGCTGGCCAAGTACAAAGACATCCTTTCCACAAAGGTACTGCGGCTCGTCTCCGTGTCTGTGTGTATGCGCTTCGCTGACACGTCAGCGGTCATTGAAACTCTGGTGCATGCAGGAGCAAAAGAACATGGAGCTGGAGAAGCAGAACTTTGCATTCAAGAGCTCGGTGGAGCAGCACCTGTCGGTGATCCAGCAGCAGGAGATGATCATCAACGCCCAAGACGAGGAGCGCGTCAAGCGAAAGAAGGAGAAGGAGCGACGTAGCCGGGAGCTCCCGACCAAGGAGAAGTCCCTGAACATGCTGGAGCTCGTGGCCGGCCCTAGCCAAGTGTACGCTCATCTCCGTTTTAGACCCCACCGATAGCTTGGCCATGCGCAGCTGTGTGGTTCACCGTCTCCTGTGTGGCCCACTCCTCCAGGCGAGAGACTCTGCGTCCGGGCGAGGCCACGCTCAAGATGCGCACCAACGTTGAGTGCCGATACCGAACTAACAGCAAGTACACATGTGCCTCGCCTATAATGCCGTGTTATTCGTGTTCCTGCCGCCTTACGTTTGCTTCCTCTGCCACCTGTGTGCATCGCTAGGTACAAGTGTGTGGTGTGGATGGTAGAATTTCTGGGACAGGAGGGCAACCGCCTGCGCTTGCATTTTGATTCCAAGTACGTCGCCCGGCAGGGAGGAGGGCTTGCTGCCCTAGTTGGCCCTGTGGTCTCACTGCGAAGGTGCAATCTATGCTTTATTGCAGAGGGGACTCTACGTTGGGTGCTGTGCAGAACGCAAACAAGGTACCCTTGCCTACCCCTGGTGGCCCAGACTTCAGTCCTCTTTTTCGTTTCCTTTTTGTCGCACCCCCGCCACCGCCTCACCGCGACACGACCCCAGTCCCGGATCATCGCCGTCAACACGCTGGGCCGACCAGAGGACACGTCATCACCGTACTCGCCGGTCCTCTTTTCGTCGCACCTGGAGATTAACGAGAAGAATCGCGTGTTAGGTACCAATCAAGTGCCTCTTGAAAGTGTTGCTATGCGTTTGCTGCCAGAGCTCACCACCCGACCTCCGGTTCACCAACTTCATTACTAACAATTGTATTACGGCGTGAAGGTTCGCTGGACTTCATCGCGGCATCTGGCTTCCTGCAGAACACGTCCTACTTCTTCGTCTACGGGCACACGGGTACCCACGCACGCTACCGACCTCCTTGCCGCCGCGCTAATCCCTTACTCTCGCGCAGGCTATTCCCACGCGCTTCTGTTCGAATTGTAACCGGTCTGAAAAGGAATAACAACACCGACCCTGAGTATTGGTACCTCCGGTACCCTGCCCTTGTAGGTCTTGTCTTTTGCGGGGCACAGTTCGCGGCTGAACACGGCGCACAAGGTGGCGATCGGCGCCCAACAATTGGCTTATTTTTTTGGAATCCCTCGCGCCTCGCAACAGCCTGCCGCGAGGCCATTGGTCGCCCCAATGTTGCCCCATTTGCCCGTTGGTCGGCTGGTGTCCTGCACAGCTGAAAAACGAGAAGCCAAGGGCGGCGAGATTGTAAATAACCGTTCCATAAGCCCGCCCTTGGCCCCGGTTCTTCTTTTACCACACCAGCAGTTCTCTCGTTCAGCGTCATGGCAGGGGTGTTCGGTGCTGCAGTCTCCACTTCGTGGCTCCTTGTGGTGCTTTTGGCGCTCGTCCACCTCCGCGGTATGCGTCTAGCTCCCCCATCTTTGTCGCGGCCGTCAGTGGCGGTCTGCCAACGCTGCGGCAGACTGGCTCCTCGGTCTCGGCGGTAAAACGGTCACGTCTGTTGACGGTGATGATGGCATGGGATTTGCAGGCGCGGACGGGCAATTGGTGCGCGGGGCGGGGGCGGAAGTGGGCGTGGGTGCCTACATCGAATGGAACAACCAGTATAAGTATGTGGCAAACCAGTTGGGCTTCACCTACACCAGCGTCTACAATTTGACCGACGGCCTCGCCGGGTACCTGCGGGGCGACTACGACTTCCTCGGCGTGGATGCTCCTGTGCCCTCGCTCGGCGCCGAGTACCTCCAGGTGCCCAACCTCGCCTCGGCCATGGCCGTGGTCTACAAGGTCACCTCCCTCCCCTCCAACTCCTCCCAGCTGCGTCTCACCCGCGAAGTGCTCGCCCGCATTTGGTGCGCTGCCCTCCCTCAATTTCTTTCTCGTTCTCTTTCTGCCCGCTTTGGTTGCACTGACCGGTCCTACGCCGGCGCCTCCAGGCTGGGCCAAGTGACGTCGTGGAACGACTCGGCGATCACCGAGCTCAACCCATCGCTAGTGGGCCACCTTCCCGACGCGCCCATCAAGCTCGCTTGGGTGCCACCTGAGCAGCGCGCCGTTACCCAGGTGTTTGTGCGCGGGCTGGCGTCCTTCATGGAGGGCGTGGACAACGTCACGGCCCAAGCCCTGAAGGCCAACGCCACGCTGGCCTACCTTCCGCCCGTCTTGGCCGGAAACGCGTCGAGCTTCCCCGCCTTCATCGCAGCATCGGGCCCTTCCGTCTTTGCCTACACGCTTGCTAATGACAACGTGCTCACCTACGTCAACAACGACTCCGCCTTCATCACTAGCTTCATCGACACTGGTTGCAGCGCTGCCCTCCTGCGCAACAAAGCCAGCACGTCGCCCTTGCCCCATTTTTTTTTGTCCCAAATCTTACGAGCCGAGTTCCGCGTGGAGTGCACCAAAGCTAATCGCCAGTTACCGGGTTTCTATTTGTCGGTTTGTGTGTCTACCCGCGCAGTGAAGTGGGTAGCACCGGCAGTGGAGGGTGTGCGGGCGGCCATGACAGACTTTAGCCCCACGGATCGGGGCTCCAACGAGGTGCCGCAGTGGATCCTGGACGGGCCGGGCGAGCAGAGCTACCCGCTGAGCCACCTCACTCACACGATCCAGCGCAAGGACTACGTGGCCGACGACTGTCTGGGCTCCTCCACGTACCTGAGCTTCGTGACGTGGGCCCTCACCAACGAAGAGATCGGGACGGCGGTGGAGCAGTTTGGCTACACGTCGCTCACCACGCCATTCCGCATTCGTGTGGTCAACCAGCTGTCGTCCATCACCTGCACACAGGGCGGTGTCACCGAGCGGTCGCTTCAGACCTCTTCGCTCCTGGGCACAGGCCCCCTGGCGCCGCACATGTCCTCCTGGGCGTTCTACTACTCAACGAGCGTGACTTCCCTCACCAGCCAGTACTTCGGCGACGGTCCGCCCTTGTCTTTGCTCTCAAATGGCCATTCCTCTGCACAGGCTTCTGAGCTTACGCCTGCTGTCGGCCTTTTGTGTTGTTATTTCCGTTGTCTCCTGCAGGTGATGGCAAAGAGCAGATGCTCTCGGGCAACGTCGACTACGGCGGAGCCACCGACTACTTGACCGAAGCCGACTACGACAGCTTTCCCGATCTCCAGTATATGTATGTCGCTTTCTTCGCCGTCACCTTTGTAATGGGCGGAGGGCATCTTACCCCTCCCTCTCAACCACGCCGGAACCAGTCCGGTGAGCGCCTTCTCGATCAACATTGGCTACTCGCTGCCCAACGTCACCAAGCTGGTGTTGGACATGGACATTCTCTCGGGTATCTGGTACTGCGGTCCGCTTGCACTGTTGCCTCGCCATCATGTGGTGATTCTCGTTAACTCGGGATCGGGTGACAGGAGCGGATCCATTAGCAAGTGGAATGATGCAGCCATTCAGCAGTGCGTGTGCCCTGATTGATCGGCGAGAGTGCGCCCAGGTTATATATCTGATGTTGTTGTGGTTGTGGTTGTTGTTGTTGTTGTTGTTTGTTGTTGTTTGTTGTTGTTTGTTGTTGTTTGTTGCTGTTTGTTGCTGTTGTTGGTGTAGGAGGAATCTGGGCTTGGATCTGCCTGACGAAAACATCACGGTGGTGCTTAGCGATCCCGACGCGCACTACTACACCTTCTCCCTCGCGCTCTCGCGGGCCAACTCATCCTTTGCTCGTCGAGCCAGCACCTACCCGGTGGTGGACTCTGGCCGCACCATCACCGCTTCTCCTGCTCGTACGGGTCTCCTCTTGTGTCCATGCCTGAGCGAGCCCCGTGCACGGTTGACATGCTCTACTGTGATGCGATGTATGGACCGGACCGAACAGAGCTCTCCTCCACCGTTAATGCGGGGCCATATCGGATCACGTACCTGCCCAGCTTCTTGTCGGGCTCGTACAAGGGCTCGTACGCAACTGTCACCGAGGCCTCGCTTGCTCTGCCTTCGGGCGCCATCGTCGACCCAACTTCTGCGGTGCGCCATCACATCCTCTAAGGAAAGTTAGAATGCCTAAGGCTTATGTCACACTTTCCTTCAATTAGGCGATTCAATCAGCGATGGCGGAGGGGCCCGCCTTCAGCTCGCGCTTCACTGCGGACATCATCAACTCGCAGGGCAACGACAGCTGGCCTATCTCGTCCTACTTTTACATGCTGATCGCCAAGACCAGCATGACCGACCCCCAGCGGGCGCAGTACCTCGTGGACTGGATCTGGTGGATCGTGTCCACCTCCAACGGAAACCACCTCGCCGCGCTCAACCGAAGTAAGCCCCCACCCCACTCCTGATGTTTTCCTTTGCGCCAGGATGATAACGTACCGCCGCCTCTGTCGTTGCCAACAGTGGTGCTGCCGAACGAGGAAACGAGACGACGTATCCTCAGCACGCTGGTGAGCGTCACAGCCGACGGCGACTACGTCAGTTCGCTGCGCGGATGCGTGCAGGACGGCTACCTATGCTCCAATGTTGGCAACTGCTCCGGAGGCGTGTGCTCCTGCCCGCCCACGCGTACCGGCGCGTACTGTGAGATGGACGCGAGCTCCGGTGGGGACAGCCTCAGCACCGGCGCCGTCATTGGCATCGTGCTGGGCATCGTGCTGCCGCTGGTCTGCTGTGTCATCCTCGGTCTCGTCGCTCTCGTCATCCTCGTAGGGCTCTATGGCCGCCGTCGCAAGGTACTCGCCTCTCGTCCCAGCCTTGGCCGCGCCCAGGGACGTGAGCGGGCTCACCGTGGTGCGGGCGCGCTCTTAGAATGAGGATTGGCTGGTGGACACCAACGAGATCGAGCTCGGCGAGGTGCTGGGGACGGGCGGTTACGGCGAAGTGCGCAAGGCAATCTGGCGCGGCACCGAGGTGGCGGTCAAGACCATGCTCGCAGTGAACGCCACGAGCGAGATGAGAAGCGCCTTTGTGGAGGAGGTGCGGGTGATGACGACCCTGCGCCATCCGCACGTCGTTCTCTTCATGGCCGCGTCCACCAAGCCGCCCAAGCTGTGCATCGGTTCGCGCCTCCTTTCTCACTCCTCGCGTAGCCCGATCAACCGTTCTACTCACTTACTCTCTGAGTGGGATCCACACAGTGATGGAGCTGATGTCTCTGGGGTCCCTCTATGGTACTTGCGACTCCCTGCTCCACCACTCTGCTTCAAGGCCTGCCTCCCTTACCTCTTCCCCATGCGCAGACGTCCTGCACAACGAGCTCATTCCAGACATTCCATTCGCCCTTCGTATGAAGATACTGCGACAGGCCGCCAAGGGGATGTACTTCCTCCACTCCTCCGGTACGGTGGCTTCCTCATCCCTCTCGCTCTCGAATTCGTCAGCCCAGTGAGCCACAGGGATAGAAGAGTGAAATCCGTTTTCGTTGGTGGTGGTGGCGGTGGGGTCTGGTGCGACACCAGGCATCGCGCACAGGGACCTGAAGTCGCTCAACCTGCTGCTCGACGCCAAGTGGAACGTCAAGGTGTCGGACTTTGGGCTCACGCGGTTCAAGGAGCACATCAGGCGCAACCAACACGAGCAGCTCATGCAGGGCGGGAGCATCCACTGGACCGCGCCCGAGGTCCTCAACGAGTCCTCCAACATCGACTACGAGACGGCCGACGTTTACAGCTTCGGCATCATCCTCTGGGAGGTCCTAACGCGCCTCGACCCCTTCGCGTCCATGAGGTAAGCGTCGGCCTGCCCTGGGTGGCAGTCGCTGCTGACGCCCACACGCCCTTGCTGTGCATTCGCTCACGTGACTCACCCCGATTTGTGTATGGCTGCGCATATGGCACAGTCCGGCAGCGGTGGCCGTGGCCGTGCTGCGCGACAACCTGCGGCCCGAGATCCCGAGCGATGCTCCCGAGGACTACGCGGCCCTGATGAAGAACGCATGGGACACCGACCCCACGATGCGGCCCAAGTTCCTGGAGATCATGACGCGATTGGACTCCATGGCCGAGCGGGGCTCCAGCACCACCGGGCACGGGTCGTGGACGACGAGCAGCGGCACCGGGGGCAACCCGTCCGTGCTCGGCTCGCACGCGAGCACCAACTCCAACTCGAGCCACTCCTCGGACAGGGCGCGCCGGGGGGCGGGTCTGGGCGCTCGTGCGCCCACCGGGGAGATGGCGATCGTGTTCTCGGACATCGTCAAGGCCATGGCCCTGTGGGAGCACAACCCCGAGGCCATGAAGGACGCCACTCTCGCGCACAACTCCCTCCTTCGCGCTTCCCTCCTCCAGTTCGATGGCTACGAGGTCTCCTTCTTCAAGTTCGTGCCACCCCCCCTTTTCCCCTATGCTACACGACCCTCACTGCATGGCGGTCGCTAACGAGTACTGGGCGTGACAGAGATGGAAACAACGGCGAAGGTGCCATGTGTGCGGCGTTTCAAACTGCCGACAGCGCCATGGAGTGGTGCATGCACGTCCAGACCGAGCTCCTTCGCGTCGACTGGCCCCAGCAACTCCTCACCCACCCGGCCGCGGCCGAAGAGTGGGGCGACGTCGACGATCGCGTCATCTTCAAGGTGGGCCCACCCGCTCCGTTGTTCAGGCCTGCCGCCCTTCTCCGACGACTGATGATGTTGGGTGGTGTGGTTGGGGGGGGAATAATCCAGGGACCGCGCGTGAGGATGGGCGTGCACGTGGGCGAGCCCCGCCGAGTGGCCGACCCGATGACGAGGCGAATCGAGTTCACCGGGCCCGTAGTGAACACGGCCGCGCGCATCACGACGCTGGCCCACGGTGGGCAGGTGCTGGTCTCCGAGGCGACGTGGAGCAAGGTCAGGGAGAGCGCGCTGGCCAAGGAGCGCAACCGGCTGGCGTGCGTCGGCAAGTTCGAGATGCCCGACAGCCCCGAGGGCACACGGCTGTACGAGCTGCGCACGAGGACCCTCGAGGGCCGTTTCTTCGGCGGGTTGGGGGCGGCCAAACTCAACGCCGCGCCCGCGAGCGATCGGAGCCGGGAGGACCTCGACGAGGACGCGGACTCCCTGAACAGCGGCGAGATCGAGCACCTCACACAGGTCGGCGATCCCATGGAAAAGGAAGACGCCTTCCTCGCCTCAGCCAACCTGTGTCGGTGCGGTCACCGCCTCCCTCTCCACACACCTCATGCCGTGTGTGCGGAACGCTGACCAACCTCGGCGCGCAGGTGGATCATCGATTACAACGAGATCCAGGTGGGCAAGCAGGTGGGCATGGGCAGCTATGGCCTCGTGAACCACGGCCGGTGGAAGGGCATCGAGGTGGCGGTCAAGCGCTTCATCAAGCAGAAGCTCACCGAACGTCGCCTGCTCGAGTTCCGCGCCGAGATGGCCTTCCTCTCGGAGCTGAACCACCCCAACGTGGTCATGTTCATCGGTATCTCTTCTCTATCACATCACAGCGCTTTCCCTCTGACTTTTGTGTTGTGTTGTGTGTGATATGAACGATGAACGACTAATCTTGCGGTGTGATCGGAAAGGCGCGTGCGTCAAGAAGCCCAACCTGTGCATCGTGACCGAGTTTGTGCAGCAGGGCAGCCTGCGCGACATGCTGGCCAACCGCAGCGTCAAGCTACCCTGGCTGCAACGGCTGTCCATGCTCCGCTCCGCGGCCCAGGGAGTCCACTACCTGCACAGCCTCCAGCCGACCGCCGTCATTCACCGAGGTTCGATGCATGCGCCACCGCCGCCTCACGCTTGGCTCGAGCGAGACCCAGCAAACGCTGATCCTCGTCGTATCCCTTTCCCCTCTCCCACTCTGAAGACCTCAAGTCGTCGAACCTGCTGGTCGATGAGAACATGAACATCAAGGTGGCCGACTTTGGGTTTGCGCGACTCAAGGAGGAGAACGCCACCATGACCCGCTGCGGCACGCCCAGCTGGACGGCGCCGGAGATCATCCGCGGCGAGCGGTACTCGGAGAAGGCCGACATCTACTCGTTCGGCATCATCATGTGGGAAGTCCTCGCGCGACGCACTCCCTTCGCTGGCTTGTACGCGCCTCCTCCTCCCCCACGCATGTTGAGCACGATGCAGTGGCGAGTGCTCGTGGATGCTGATCCATTGGTGGTGGGGGATGGCACAGGAACTTCATGGGCGTGTCGCTGGACGTGCTGGAGGGCAAGCGTCCGCAGGTGCCGGGCGACTGTCCGGACGCGTATCGGAAGATGATGAGCCGCTGCTGGCACGCCAAGCCGGAAAAGCGCCCCGACATGGCCGACGTCGTAGCCTTCCTCTCCCAGCAGACTGGCGGCGATGGCCTCCTCATCTCCGATATGGCCTAGCCTGCCTCGGTTGTTGCCCTCCTTGACACACTTGGGAAAACAAGAGAAAGAGAAGAAAATGGGAAAGAAACTTCACAAAGAAGCCACACAAGACTGGAGGGGCAGGTAGACGTGCTTGTGGTGGGGCCAGAGGCGGAGCGGCTGATGGATGTACTGTCTGCCCCTCTGGTCCCCGCCTCCACCGACAGCCGCAAGGAGGCACCGGGCGCTTTTGCCACTTCCCTCCGGTTCGAAGTACTGCACCTCCCCCTGGCTGCAGCCGGCTTGGTTAGCGGCAAACCGAGAGCTTGGTGGTGTAGGGCATGGGCCGACGGGTGAGCAGGGCGCTGGTGCTGCTTGACGGGTCCAGGCTTGATCTGCACTTCCACACAGTAGAAGGTGCAACCTCTCTCCTGTGCACGCGAGAACTGCTCCCCCTGCTTACCGCTTTCGGTACCAGGGGATTTGTCAGACCCGTACCTGCTATCCGCTCTGCGATCGACAAGTCCCTTCTGTGGCGTGATCGTCACCTACACAGAAGGGAGCGAGGAGAGCCTCAAGCAGGCCGAACCGCTGGTCCAGCAGTGCTTACCCCTCCCCACCTCTCCACTGACCTATGTTGGCCGGGCGTTTATCCTAACACGTGTGCCCGCTTCGCCACAGGCTGGTCAGCCGAAAGCTGCGACCGAGACAGCAGACAGCCAAAGACCACCGCCGCGACGAGGAGAGGTGCACATGCGGAGCGCACCACCAGGAGAGGTGCTCCTTCCTGTCCGCCTCGCCCACCGGAACCCTCCGCCTGCTGATATCGTCATGGGGATCGCGTGACAGCGCTGATGGCATCGAAGCTGCTCTGGCCGAGGCGCTGGCGGAGCCCTCGCTCGAGTGGAAGATCGGGCCGGGCCTCCTGGTCGGAGTGGACTTGGGAATTACCATAGCGCTCCCTCCCCTGCCGCCCCTCCTCCCGTTCTCCTCCCTTTCCTCCTTCTCCCCCATCGATGTCGCCGTGAAGGAGGCGATGTCCAACGCCAGGGAGACCAGCGCCAGGCTCATGAAGCGAGCAGTGGAGATCATGGAACCCTTCCGCTCCATCCCCAGGTAGCTATCTCCTCGTGTGGCCTTCGAGTGTGTTGGTGGACTTTATTCGCATCAACTGTGACGACGCTGCTGTGCGTGGTGCAGGAGGGTGGGTGATCGGGAAGCGGGGTCGGCGTTGGGCATCTACGAGTGGGCGGTGGACCTTCACGCCCAGCTGCACCCAGAGGGGCCTAGCATCCCCCTGGCAGCGTTGCCGTCCCTGCTCGGCGAGCACAGCCCCCGCGATACAGAAACGTTCCGGGGCTCAGCCTAAGGTCGACCTGAGGCAAGGAACACCATCCACAAGGGTGCGAGCAGAGGCGTTTATTCGTCCCCTCCGCTGACTCATGGAGAGCGGAGGAGCTTAAATACAAAACAGGGCCTCCCAGAAGAGCTGGAGCGGGGTAGAATGGAGTGGAGGGAGGAGTCGAGAGAGGGGGGAGGGGGAAGGAGGCGTGGTGGAGTGGGGGGAGGAAACCTTCCTTCGCGCCCACTACTACGAATCGGAGGTGGAGATCTTGGGAAGTTTGGGGGATTGGATGGAGAACTTGAGCCGTTTCGAGTCTCGTTCTTTGTCCTCCGCCTTCGTCGCCCCGTCCGAGTCCCCGCTTCCTCCGCTCTCTTTCGTCTCCTTGGCGGCGCCCTCGCCCTCCTCGCCGCCGTCGTCTTCGTCCTCGTCGCCGTCGTCGTCGCCACCTGTTGATGCTGGAGGTTCGGTGACGGAGGAATTGGACTTGTCCTCCTCCGACGCCGCCGGGCCGCTATGGTTGGTCGCGTTCTCTCTCTTCCGCTTCTTGGTGGGATCGTTCGCTTCCGCCCCGTTTTCGTCGTCCCTCGATGGCGGCGATTTGTGGTCCTGCTGCGCTTCCTTCCCTTGGCGGGCCTTCTTCTCGCCCTCCTCTTCCTCCTCCTCGCTCTTGTCCTTCCCCTTTTCCTCCTCGTCGTCCTCGTACGACACCAGCCCCTTGGGCTCCTCTTCGTCGTCGTCATCGCCAAAGAAATAGCTGTCGTCCACGTCATCCCCAGCCGCCCTCTGTGGCGACCTGTTGGCAACAAAATAATTAAAAAAATAAATGAAAAATAAAAATAAATGAAAATAAAAACGCACGACAGTCGGTCAATCGATCCCGCACAGAGACAGGGGGGGCTGCCGGACACGTACTTGGTGGGCCCAGAGAAGACCTTGTTGGTGTTGTCGTCGTAATCCTTGTTCTGCTCGTACTTGAGCTGGAGCAGCTTGAAGGTCTCCACGTAGTCGACCTCCTTGAAGATGTCAGAATAGTTTTCGACCACGTGCTTGAGCAGCGATTTGATGTTCTCCTGCAGCAGAAGGAGAAGGAGGAGGAGGAGGGTGAGGCCGCGTGTATGTCGAGGGGAGGGAGAGAGAGCACGGCGTTGCCCGAGGAAGAGGAGTGGTACCTTGCGGATGTAATCGAAGAGCTCGAGCACGGCCGAGTTGATGAGGTTGTACTTCTTCCCGTTGGCAACGAAGAGCTGCACGATCGGGTCGAACAGCTTGAACTTCATGATGTGCCGATTGTAGAAGTCGTCCTTCGCCGCCACTATCGCCCGGAAGAACCTCAGCGCCGCTGCACAACGCACGTGTGGCGGGTGAGTGTGCGAGCAATGGGGAGGCCCGGCTGTCTGTCGCTTGGGGGGGGAGGCGCGAGGCGGCAGGCTGTACCGAGGGCGACATGCTTGGGCTGGGCGCTGGAGAGGAGTTTGGAGACCTTGGCGGCGATGTTGTTGCCCAGCGTGAAGTACTTGATGTGGTAGCCGTGGTGTTGGCAGCAATAAGCCAGCAACTCGCATAGCTCCTGCCTGCGCGCGGGCCTCAGCTCGGCCTCGGCCGGGGTGATGGCGTCCGTCTTGTCGACGTCCATGATCGGCGCCATCAGCCCCTTCATGAACATCTGGTAGAAGAGCGTCAAGAACTTCTCCTTGTCGGGCGTCTGCCAACGCCATGCCCACCCCCCGAAGTCAGACACGGAGCGAACAAGTGTCGACAGATAGAGAGAGAGAGAGCGGGAGATGAAGAGCGATGGGCGGGAAGACGGCAAGGGGAGGCTTCACCTCCTCCATGGTCTCAGTGTCGACCAGAATTCGGACGACCTCCACAAACTGGGAGAGGAGGCCGATGTCGGTCTCGAGGAGTACTCGGTCGACGAGCTTGTGGAACAGCGGGTATTCGGGCCTCTGCGCCATGAGGAACTCCCTGAAGTGCACGGGATCGTGCGAGAGCACGTTGTTCACCAGGTCGGCACTGCGACGGGAAAAGAGAGAAAGGGCAGAGAGAGCGAGAGAGAGACGTCAGCGGGAGGTCTTCCGTTGGTGCACGCAGTCGTGTGGACGTGAGCGCGCGCACCAGCTGAGCCGAATCTTGATGTTGGGCTCCGCGAGCGCGGTCTCGAAGATCTCGAACATGCCGTACTTGGCCAACGCTCTGCACAAACAAGAGGAGGGGGGTGAAGGAGTGTGTCAAGAGGCAGAACGAGCCATGGGACAATACGACGCGAAGCGAATGGGGAGCGGTGCACGTACTGGTAAAAGTCGCGCTGCTGGGGGAGCTGCAGGTTCTTGGCCAGGGAACAAAACTCTTGAAGAAAGCCCAGCAAGTCAACCAGCTCCTCCTTCGTTGCCGTCTTGAACTTTGAAAATCTGCCGAGAGCGCGGGAACGAGAGGTGATGTGTGAATACCCAACAACGGGGCGACACGACTTGGCGTTGGCCACTTGAAGAGGGAGTGTGTGTGTGTGTGTGTGTGTGTGTGTGTGTGTGTGTGTGTGTGTGTGTGTGTGTGTGTGTGAGAGAGAGAGAGAGAGAGAGATGGTGGAGTGACGTACAACTCGGTGAGGAAGGTGGTGTCTTTGTACAGGTGATCCACAATCTCCACGTTGTTGAAATAAATTATCGAATTGATGGTCGCGAAGGTCATGTCGTCGAGGAGCCTGGGCAGGATGACGTCCTTCAGGTACTGGATCCTGAAGGTCTGGTGAATCTTCTTGAGGATGTCGGCGTTTCGGATGGGCACGACTTCCTTGAAAACGACGCTGTTCTGGAGGTACTTGCGATGCTCCAGCTTGGGCGACACCTCGGGATCGTCTGATCAATGTCGAATCAAGTCAGTACGTCAGACCGGTCCACGACGTGAAAGACAAAGACATCAAAGTGACGGGATTGGGGTGAACGTACATTCCAACGCTCCGACTGAGGTCATATAGTTCTGGTCGTTGAACATCGTCTCCATCAAGTTGGGGTCATTGAGCAGGACTGGCGTTTCCAAGCACGAAATGCCCACGGCGTTAGCTTGCATTCATTGGCGAAAGGTGTAGTATTGCTGTGCGGGACCGGGAGGGGAGGGGAGGGTTGGGCTTACCGAGATTCTTGAAAATGTTGAACATGAGGTGAAGCTGTTGCTGGTTGCCCGATTCCTCGATCACTTTGAACAGCTCGATGAGCTTCGTCAAATAGCCCTGCGGAGAATGAAGGATGAGCAGCCTGTAAAGCGCCTGATGGAAGAAGTGGGATCTGTGGAGAGAAGAGAAGAGAAAGGAGGCACGAACTTGCGTGGCGACAGAGTTGGCCAGTCGCTCCTTCATGTGGGAGTTGTGTTCGCCATCAAACACGCCGTTCATCTTCTGCAAGTTGCTGAGGTTGGCGGGCGGCAGCTTGACCCCACTGAAGTAGCTTTCTTCTTTGCACGGGTGGGAACAACCAAGGCGTGCGTTAGATCAGTCACAACTCCCTGGCACCCAAAAACGTTGCGACGTCGTCTGCCACATAGTCATAGTGTTCGCGCACCGGTACCTTCCTCTGTGACCACCTCCTCTGAGGACTCGGAAGGATTTCTGCCTTGCACAGCACAGATTTGCTCCCTGCAATGCAAAATAAAAGCGACGCGAAATGAATGCCAAATTTAGCGTTCAGACATTTAGGTGCAAGAAGAGAGTGCGGGTCTACATACCACACCTCCTTGCAGCCTTGCTCCTCCTGAAAGCTCAGGGCGAGATCGAGCCCTGACTCAGGCTCTTGCCACACGATAAGAGTGTCTTGAAGAAAGGAGGCCGGGACAGAGATTTTGATTTGAGTATAATTGGCCCACGAGCGCGCAGTGATTGAAGCAATCAAGCGATTGAAGCTGTCAGCGTACCTTGCTGAAGCTGGTAGATGTCCTCGGTCTGGATCTTTGATTCGAGAATGATCTCGCCTCCCTTGTCCTCCGATTTAACGATGAGAGCAAGAGCATCAAATCCCTGTTCGAACAGAGAACCCGCACCGAATGAGAAAGCAGTAGATCGGAGAAGAAGCCCAACGAAGAAAAGCAAATGAGAATTAAAGGACAGAGATGAGCCCATGACACAGGAAAAGAAGAAATCGCTCTGGATTATTAAGATGGAGGCCGGTTGTCTGAGTGAGACATGAGCTTACCTCGTGGTGAACACAGGCAACGTGACCCGTGCCAACGTCGTCCCACTGACCCTCATCGTTCAACTTATAAACCTTCACCCGTCGCCGCGTGTTCTTATCACCAGATGATTTGTCGGAATTCATGACGATGTGTCCTCTGCCGCCTCGCGATTCTTCAATGTCGAATCAAAAGTTGTGTGATGTAAGGGGCGAGGTGAATAATTAAAGCATCCAACCCTTCCTCCCTCAATTGCTTCGTCCCGGCAGGTTCCTCTTACGCGCTGGAATAAATAAATTGCCTCCAAGAAAGTAAATCAGCTGCCCAAAAGAGGTGAGGCGGCACGAAGGAGGGCGAGGAAAATGAAGCGAGGAGATGGATCCTTGATGAAGGCAGCGGAGGCGAAAGGCTGGGGTTGGCGCGAAAGTGCAACAGCCACCCAGAGCCCTGCCGGAAACAGCGTGCCAGGAATAGCCCCTCCCGCCCTGCCTACCAAAACCGGACCACGGGAGAGAGAGATAAAAGAAAAAAACTGCAAAAAGAACAAAATGTGTGTGTGATGTTGTGTGGCGATTTTAAACAGGTAAAAACTAGTAACAGAGACCTCCCCTCCCCACTATGCATTCTATGGCCTCCTTGCAGCGCTCAGGTCCTCTCCTTACCCTTCTCGTCTGCGCCGAGACCTCGCACAACCCTCGTCCCGTTCTTGTCGACCACCTTGATCACAAAATCAGGAGAGTTGATGATGAAGCGGGCTCGCAGCTCCGTGATGCACTTCTCGATGATGTCGATGCCCTGCTCGAGGGTCAAGTCCTTCTTGTAGTACTTGTCGAGAATGCTGAGGCAGAAGTAGGCGCAGTAGCCGTGGGCAGCGTATTCGAGCTTGTCCATGCTGGCGAGGTAATCGAGGAAGTAAAGAGCTGGTCCGTCCTCATCCACGCCGCCCAGAAGGAGATTGACTTGGTAGGGAGAGCTGCGCAGCGCGTCGGCGAGCTCGCCGCGCACGAAGTTGGCCGTGGCGTGCATGCCCAGTGTGAGGTTGTTCCTGAACTTGTAGAGCTTGAGATTGCGCTGCACGTACTCGGTGAAGTGCACTCGATCCCCCACGGGTCCCACCGCACCCAGCAGCTTGCTGCTATCCAGCTCCATAATCTTATCGTCGTCCAGCTTCATCTTCAGTACCGAGCGCGCCGTCGTCGTGTCGGCAGCGATGAGGACGTAATCAGCACCCACCAAACCAATCAAAGAATCCGACATCCTTCTTACTTCTCGCGCGCTCTTGTTCTCTTACTTCTGGCCGTAGGGGAGCGCTCCAATCTCTTTGGGTACGCGTTTGCCTGGCGTCACAGCAAAGGGTTTGCTGGTCTTTTTGAATGGCATCCCAAGAATATTGGTTTTTTTTTTCCTGTTTGGTGGCAGAGGAAATTAACGAGATGAAATGGAAAAAAAACAACCTGGCTTCTTCTGTTATCTCTCCTTCTGTGTGCGCAACCGTGCCTGCTACCAGCCCTTTGGTTCTTTACGTAAAGAATGATGGCGACACGGCAAAAGTTTGGCATCCTTTGGTGTGAGGACTGCGACAAATGGGCTGGTCACTGGTCCCTCTATGTCGATGCACTGGGCGAGCACGACGAAGAAGAGTGGGAAGTTTTCAATGTGTGTGCAGGCCAGTTCCCAGCCCTAGACACGATTGGCGCCTACTCTGGTACCTCCCTCTCCCCTCTGCCGGCGTCTTGCACAAGCTTCAAGCTTGACGTGCGGTGTATGTATCTCTGGCAACCTGGCAGGTTTCCTCATCAGCGGAAGCCACTGGGCCAGCTACGACGAAGAGCCCTGGATCAAGCAGCTGCACCAGTGGATACGAGGGTAAGCTTAAACCCCTTCTCCTCTACTACATGCTTGGTCCCTTTTTGGCTAACCACGCTCTGCGACGCAGATACCGAGACTGCACCATGACCATGGCGGAGGGGCCGCAGATGGTCGGCATCTGCTTCGGCCATCAGGCCATCAGCGACGCCCTGGGCGGTCGAGTGGCCCTGAACAGTCGCTTCATCATCGGCACCGAGCGGGTGCGGCCCACTGAAAAGTACCCTCTTCTCGCCCACACAGAGTTACACTTATCCCTGCGGTCCGTACACGTGTGTTCACGTTATATTCATTTGGCCAGGTTCATGGAGAAGCCCTATGTCCGCATGGCCATGACCGAGCTCGGCTTGACAGAGGTTCCGGCCCTCGTCCATGTCTTGCAGAGCCACGGCGATGCAGTGCACGCGTTGCCTCCGGACGCCGAGCTGCTGGCCTCCTCCACCGAGACCGAGGTGGAGATGTTCACAATCGGGGATCGCATTCTGGGCCTGCAGGTATGTTGCCATCTCCTTCTCTCTGTTCCTTATACCAGGAAAGCCAGTAGTTTCGTAACAACCCTCTTCTTACCCCTTCGTTCCAGGGACATCCCGAGTTTGTTCCCGAGCTGCTGAAAGGTACAACCCACCCGACTCATGCCATGCTGCTCACAGTTTGGCTTACGCTCTGCCTCGGCCTTTCATCGTCTAGAGAAGATACTCGACGGCATGGTGGGTACGTGCGTCCTGGGATCGTCTTCGCTTTGGGGCGGGGCTATCGCCTCTGGGAGCGCTCACACGTAGGTGCGATTTCGTTTGTAGCCGCAGGCAGTATCACACCCGAAGCGGCCGCCGAAGTGGAGCGCATCATGGCCGAGCAGCCGCTCCACCACGCCTTCTTGCGCAAGGTCCTCCAAAGCTTCATCAAGGGCAGGGCCCGCACCTTTATTCCCGCCCCCACCAGCCAGGAGGTCAACATCCCCATCGAATAAACATCACCTCTGTTCGGTCTGTGTTGTGTGTCGTTGCCTAGTGAACACAGCGTGCGATCTGAGCCAACAGACTACCTGAGTCGACGATTCGTTTCCCAAACCAAACAACAAACTTACTCCGTGTCGGCGGTGCTTCATGAGCGACTGAGACGAACGACTACACCGCAAGTAGTCTCGGTGAACGAAGAGGGCGGGGAGAGAGCATGGGCGCGGCAGACAGCAAGGCGGAGCCCAACGCGTCGTCGAGCCCGTCGGGACGAAGGAAGGTAAAATGGAAGGAACAGCAGCGCGGCCCCCCCTCGCCCCCCTCGCCACGGGGGAAGGAGTTGGCCCGCGGGGGGAAAGGGGAAGGAGCGGGGGGCGGAAAGAACGACCGCGTCTACTACGAGAATCTCAACCGGGCGAGGAAGAACAGCATCGAACGCATCAGCGGCATGCGACTCGCTGGGTGGCTCTCTCGCGAGGAGAGGAACGCCGCCACGGCGGTGCCTGGTGCTGGGGGCATCTCCCGCTCGGCCCCGCCCTCTCCCCACGTCCCCGCCCCGCAGCAGCAGCTCGTCGGCCTGGGCGGGTCGTCCTCGTCGCCCCGCGGGCACGCGGGCGCAGGAGACAAAAAGAACGAAAAGCGACAGGGCTCACCACCGTCGGCTTCGCTCTTTGGCAACCAGAGTGACGAGGTCGACGACGACGCTCGCGGCGATGGCGACGAGGCGGGCGGGAGGACGAGAGGCGTGTACCATAAGGACGACCAAAAGAGGAAGGAAGGAGGAAAGAAGAAGAAGAAGAAGACGAAAAAGAAGAAGGAGAAGGGGCAGGTGGTGGGGTTGGCGAGCGATGGGCCAGAGGTGAGGCGCGATCCCGGCGATGAGACCATCGACGACGTGGGATCGCCCGAGACGCCCAAAAAGAAGAAGAAGAAGAAGACGAAGAAGAAGAAGGAGAAGGAGAAGGTAGAGGAAGAGGGAAAGGAGATCGGGGACAAAAAGAGGGAGGAGGAGGAGAGGAGGGAGGCGTTCGAACGACAAAAGCGAAAACGAAGGCAGAAGAAGAAGGAGAAGGAGAAGCGGCGGGAAGAGGAGCTGCGTTCGCTGGAGCGCTGGGACTCGGAGGTGCCGCTGTGGCTGAGCAAGGCCATGGAGCTCGAAGAGGAGTGGGGCAGGGCCGACCCGACTCGGCACAAGGGCCAGAAGCCGGACGAGGACGCGCAGGACGACGAGCTGGAGCTGCTCTTTGACAACCTCCTCCACGAGGTCACCTCCAAGCTCAGCCAACCCGTGGCGCAGGTGCCCTCCGCCTCGACCTCCGTGCCGCCCGTCGGCTCCACTCCGCCGACTCCCCGCACGACTGTCACGCCACGAGCCGCGCCCTCACCGGCGCAGCC
>JANDJZ010000455.1:0-34006 GCA_027943245.1 Acanthamoeba sp. SK_2022b
CTCTGTCTGCCCGCGGCGTTCGAGCTCGACCGTTCCCTCTCCTTGGTGGTCGTGGTGGGCGCCTGGGCGGCCTGGAACGCCGAGAAGGCCGCCACCTTGCGCTCGACGGTGCCGCGGCCGATAGAGCTGCGGTCGCCCGCCTGGCCCTCGAACGACTTGTTGTGCACGGAGGGCGAAGTAGTGGTTGGAGATGATGATTGTGGAGTGGCGGCGACGGTTGCGGCGTGGGGGCGGGTAGCGCCAGAGGAGGCGACGGTTGCGGCGTGGGGGCGGGTAGCGCCAGAGGAGGAGTGCGAGACGGAGAGCGACGAAGAGGTGGGAGGCAAAGAATGGGCTATGCTGGCGAGGCCGACTGACCTGGGATGTGTGGGCACGGACTCGCCGCTCCCCCCGTGGACGCTGGGAAGGCTGACGGAGAAGCGAGCTCTCGAATCGCGTCGAGTGATTACGGGGGCGGCGGTGTAGTGTGGTGCAGGTTCAGAAACGCTCTCACCCCCCTCCTCGTTGTAATCGTCATCCACCGCATCATAACCCTCTTCCTCCTTCTCTTTCAAATCGTTCTCCTTCTTTTTCTTCTTTCCGAATGAGAAGAACTTCTTCATGCTGGGCTCACCTTCACAAGAAAGAAGGTGGAGGCAAAGATGGGGCCGGCTTCAGGAATGGTTCAGGGCCCGCCAGATCAAACGATGTCCAACAACAAGTTGAAACTCTCAGGGTTCCGAGGCAAGCGTCCTCAGGCTGTTCACCTCCGTCGGACACCGAGAGTCAATCCGTAACGGATACGACCCACAAGGAAACAAGTTTGTTTTTGTCGTTCAAATTTGAAACTTACAGAAACGGTTTCGAAAACCGTTTCGGAAAGCAAGAAAAACCAGCGACTGGGCTGGTGAGGTGCTCTACTTGTTGGCGCTGTTGGTGGCGGCTTCAGCAGGGCCTGCTATATCTTTCTCTACACCACCGCTACCACCAAGTGCTCAACAAACTCACAATCAACATGTCGGCCGTAATCCGTCCCGTGCAAGATGGAGACTTTGTATTTCGCCTGCTCGAGCTGAGTGACTACGACAAGGGTCAGGCCTCCCCATCTGGGACTAGAGTATAATTTGATGCACAGCCAACGATTAATTCAATCCATTGTGCGCCAACAGGCATCTGTCGCGTGCTGGGCCAGCTGACCGAAGTGGGCAACGTAACAAAGGAGCAGTTCGAACGTCGCTTCAACGAGTTCAGACAACAGGGAGACACCTACTTTGTGCTGGTGTGCGAGGACCTGGCCAAAAGGCAGGTAGCTGGCTGCGCCACCCTCATGGTGGAAAAGAAGATCATTCACGACTGCGGCTCCGTACGCTCCCCTTTAGCCTTTCGCCCCGTCTGCTCTCCCTTGACTCAGCAACGCGTCCACTGCCTTCCCCTGCCCGCACAGTGTGGGCACATTGAAGACGTAGTCGTGGACTCCACCTACCGTGGCAAGAACCTTGGCCTCAAGTACGCACTGTTCCCACGCTGTTCTTTCCACGGCCTCTCGTGTGGGTAGCCTGCACGCATGCGCGCGTGCGTACATCGCTGACTTGGCTGTGCGCTCGTGATCCAGGTTGATTCAGCACCTGAGAGACATCGGCGAGAGGCTGGGCTGCTACAAGATAATACTGGACTGCTCGGAGAAGAACGTGCCCTTCTACGAACGCACCGGCTTCAAGAAGAAGTACGCTTTCCTCTTCCTTGTGCCACCGATTGCAGTCGCCTGAACATGGCCTCTACGTGCGTGGCTGGTGCCCTCCTCATCATACTTCCTCCCTCCTTCTTATCCTATACGCGCGTGCTTTCACAGGGAGGTGCAGATGGTGTGCTACATTCCCCAGAAGAAGGCGGCGCTCTAAGTGTAGCACTTTGGAGTCTCCCGCCCGAAACCACACGGTTTGGTGTGATCGCACACAGCATGTACATAGCTTTTGAAGACGTGTCTCTGGCCGTCGTATGCGCGCCAACAACGCGTCGAATTACATTTCAATACAATTTATTTGCTATTTATTTTGTTTTTTGGAGTATCTCGAGGTAAGAGCAGCAGGCCACAAGATGTGGCGAAGCCGGGAGGGGCGGGGCAGAGCTGTGGGTGGCTCTCGCGGGGGCAACGTAGGGCGAGGGACGGCAACAGATAACGGTGGCCTGCTGGGCCGCTACTTGGACTGGAAGAAGAGGAAGGCCCTGCAGGCCGCCAAAGAGCACGTGGGCAGAGGGGGGAGCGGGAGCAGCTACTTCGCGCCCTCCTCCTCTTTGGCGTTCACCTCCTCTTCCTCCTCCACTTCTTCATCAAGGCTGCCCTTCTACTCTCCTCTCTACCTGCGACGCCTGCTCAGACGGCTCATCGAATTCGTCAAGCAATTACGCAGGCAGCAGCTGATTCACTTTGTGCTATGGGGTGGCGGTGCTCTATGCATGTACTCCCTGTGGCGCTGGTATAGAGCCGCCTTTCGCAAGTCCTGCATCCCTCCTCACGAGGTATGTCAGCCACCCTGCTTATTTCTTTTATTAAATTAAATGGCAATTCTCTTTTAAACTAATCGATTTAGATATATATAGGTTAAATTGCATTAAAAAACGAAATAGCATTATTGACCTATTTTATTCCACATCGGCTTTTCCACTTTTTAAAAACATTTGGCGTTTAAAATAATGTTGCAGGAGGACGAGGGAATTGTGGACGTGTGCATCGTGGGCGCAGGGCCGAGCGGGGCAACGTGCGCCTACCACTTGGCCAAAGCCGGCCACAGGTTCGTTTTCCCTGCAATTGCAGCGCCAACACCAAGTGTCAATTTGCGCATCGAGGCCTCACCACGTGTGGAATGGATGCGGTTCCGGCGGGCTGTCACAGCGTGATCCTGATCGACAGCCAGCGCTTCCCGCACGACAAGGTGTGCGGCGACGTGGTAACCCCGCTGGCCCAGAAGCACCTGGAGGAGATGGGCGTCCTTCAGCAAATCGTGCACGAGAAAGAGGGCCGATGGGTACCACCAACACTCACTCGCACACACAACGCACGCACAAGGATATGTGGAGAGCTTAATAACGAATGGTGGCTGTGCAGGGCAACTCTGGCGGTTTCGTGAGTCCGTCGGGCCTGAGCTTCATCGGAAAGTTGACCACCGGTGAGCGGCTGCTCTCCGTACAGAGGATCATCCTCGACGAGAAGATCGCCTACGCGGCCGAGAGCGCCGGCGCCACGCTCCTGGACGGCTACACAGTCAAAGTGAGACCTCTCACTCTTTCCTGTCCCTCAGCTTGCGCTCTCCCTGCTTTTACTCAGATCTGTCGACACCTCGTGTGTGCGTGTGCAGTCGGTCAAGTGGCATCCAGAGGACGAGCTCTGGACCGTCGTGCTCGATACAATGGACACTCACGGCGAGAACTGTACGCCGCCGCCATTACAGAAGGCGTTGACCTTCGACTAATTTGTGCGTTTGTGTGGGCGCGGTCGCAGATGTGTATAGGGCGCGCGCGTTGGTTGCGTGTGACGGGGCCAAATCGGAGATAGCGCGCCAGCTCGGGGTCGTCACCTCGCCGCCCAACACCTTTTGCTGTCGCTCCTTTGCCAAGGTTCGCCCACGCTCCGACGCCCGACGGTTGAGCTCGTCGTGTGTGTGTTCTCGCTCACCTTTCGTTGGCGCGGTCCTGCTTCCAGGCCGGCACCCATTCGTTTCCCAACGCGGACCACGTGTCGTTCTACTCCGAGCAGCTGCTGCCGGGCTTCTTCGTGGTGTTTCACGAGCTCGAGGACTTCCTCAACATGTGCTGCTACTTCATCCCGCTGCCCTCGGCGTCGCGATGGAAGGGCCGCACGGTCGAGGAGCTCCAGGAAGCCTACGCCACCTACATGGAGACCGACCCCTACATCAAGCAGGCGCTCGGGCCCGACGTCGCCGTCACCCCGTGCAAGGTGCGCCGCGGCGCCCTTCACGCCTCGCGCGCGCGTGTGTGTGTCGCAGATCGCTTGGTCGCGAGGAGGCTGACCCGGAGCTCCCTCTAGTTCGCGCCGATGCGCGTCGGCGGCGTGTCGAGGAGTTACGGCAACCACTTCCTGGTGGTGGGCGACGCCGCGGGGCAGGTCGATCCGCTGACCGGAGGTGCGACGCCGTGTCGTCTCGACGACCGAGCGCTCGTTCGACTCACGCTGCGGGGCGTCGTGTTGTTGGGGGGGGGGGTGGCGGTATCGCGCTGCCACACAGGGGGCATCCACTTCGCGATGGAGGCGGCCAAGATAGCGGCGGAGACGCTCGTTGAGGCCTTCCGAGAGGGCGACCTCACCGCGAGTCGGCTCAAAGTGTATCAACAACGATGGAGGAGGGCCTTTGGGTGGGACTTTTGGCTGTGCGTGCCTCCGTGCCCTCTCCCCTTCCCTCTCTTTCCTCGCGGCGTCGGTGGTCTCATGTCTTACCGCTCTGCTCGTCCTATGCGTGCGTGCGTGCGTGCGTGCGTGCGTGCGTGCGTGCGTGCGTGCGTGCGTGCGTGCGTGTGTCGGTCCACACGCAGGTCCTTCCTGATCCTGCGGCTGCTGTACAGATTCCCCATCCTCTTGAACGCCGCTGCCGAGGTGATCAAGCGCAAGGGCGACGCGTTCGTGGGCGCATGGGCCACGGTATGCTGCCGCTCTCCGTGTGCATGCGTTGGTCACCTCCTCACCACTCAACCTGTGTGTGTGTGTGTGTGTGTGTGTGTGTGTGTGTGTGTGTGCTTTTGTGCCCCAGGCAATGATGGGCGGTAGGAGCAAGATATGGTTCTTCTATCCCACATGGTGAGTATCGCCGCACACGCCGCACACGCGCGCCTGCGGCTTGCGACTAACGAATCCCAACCACCACCAATCGCCAGCGCTTGCCCCATCGCGCTGCAGGCCTTTGTATTGCTCTGGCGACAACTGTGGTATGGCAAGCTCACTCCACCAGGCACATAAACCGGAGCGAACACTTCTCCTTCTGCATGTGTTGTTGTCTTTGTGCTGTCCTCTTCGCCCCCCCCCTCGTTGAAACAACTCCGGCGGCCAGTCCCATAACTGCGGCGAGGCAGGCCTGCCCGGGCCTCAAATGTCGTTGTGGTCCACTTGGCCAGCGACAAAGGGTGAGTGTTTGTCCGTCGTGCAGGTGGCGCGCTGCGTGATGCGCGTCAGTCAGCTCGAGACGGAGACAGACGGGGTGTGCGTAGTGGCCGAGTCTTTATGGGGCGAGTAACCACAATTACGGCGCAACCTCTGTAGTTCTCCAACAGCAATTGCTCAGGAATAATCAGTCGTGCTCTCCACCCCTTGAGGGCTCGACTCGTCTCCTCCGCGGCACATCTTTTTATCGATGAATAAGGCTGATCAAAACTAAACTTGAAAAAAAAACACCTAAATACAGATAAATACAAACTTGTCATTCCGGGTTATTTCCTGGGGCGACCGATGAGGGAATGTTCGAGTGAGTTGGCCAACTGGCAAACCAACACAAGCGCAACTTCCTCGGCGGCTTGGGTTGCGATTATTGGACTCGGGAGCGCTCTCGCTGCGAGGAGGAGGAATAAATGCAGGGCGAGGATTTCCTGAGCGAGAACAATGTGGCCGGGCAGACGATCTTGAGGCTGGTGAGTAGAGGAAATGCGATCATCGCCGAGCTTCTGCGCCTGTCGGACAACATCCCGCCCCCCTTCATCTTGCCGCCTCTTGATAAGCGGAAGAGCGTGGTCAAGCGTCCCTACGACGATATAATCTTCGATTTTAAGTACTTGAAAAATCAGGAGCTCTACGAGACGCGAATTGAGAGCAGCCCCGAATTGAGTGATCTCGATGGCGAATTTCGTGATGCCCACATCGACATTCTTCGCCGCTTCTACCAGCTCTTCGAAAGCGTGTACAAGTACATCACTGATTTCCTGAAATATCTCGAAGATATGGAGGAGGGCGTGTTCATCCAGCAGACCCTCGAGGTGCGTCCCGCGGCCGGCTCTATGCTCTCTCTGCACCTCTTCTTCACTCTTCCTCACTCTTCCTCACGCCATGTCGTTTCCTCTTTTCTGCTTCTTGCCACCAGGGTGTCCTGTTGAACCAGGATGGTCAGCAGCTCTTTGCCGAGGCCGTCTACCTATACGGTATCATGCTGTTCCTGCTCGACCAGCGGATCGGTGGTGAGGTCAGGGAGCGCATGCTCATCTCCTACCTGCGTTACAAGGTACGCTCTCTCTGCCTTCATATGCGTCGATTACCATGAACGCCGCTGCTACTTCATCTTCTTCTTTTGAACTTGTCTCTCGGCTCATCGCTCTCCTCCTTCTACACGTGCAGGGACACACCGACCTGCCTCTGATCGATGAGGTGTGCAAGCTGTGCCGCAACACCGGCTATGTACCGGGACAGCCCAAGCCGCCCAAGTATCCCGAGGACTACTTCAAGAGGTATATCTTCTACTCCAAAACAAATAGACAAACGTAATAAATAAATAAACAAATAAATAATATTTATAGTTATTTAATAATACAACAAGCACGAGTTGGCTGATGGCGGGCGCGTTGGTAGGTTTCCTCTTCCGATGACAGTGGTGGAGATGATCATCGGCCGCCTTCGGTCGGACGACATCTACTCACAGATGCAGTGCTACCCCCTTCCCGAGCACCGCTCCACCGCGCTCGCCACGCAGGCTGCCATGCTCTACGTGATCCTCTACTTCGCTCCCCACCTCCTGAACAAGGAACAGGTACACAACAACAACAACAACTCGGCAACTGCATGTTATCAAGTCTAGTCCACCCCTTTCCCTGATGACCCCTACTCGCCCTCTACTTGTTCATCCAAGGCCTCCATGCGCGAGATCGTCGACAAGCACTTTGCGGACAACTGGGTCATCTCCTTCTTCCTCGGCTACACTGGTGCGCCGCCCACGCCCCGCCCTTGACGCCTTCTGCTCGGGGGCAGTTCATCCTGACCGATCCCTGTCTTGCCTTGTCTGGTTCGCACGCCGGCGCAGTTGATCTGTCGCTCGAGTGGGAGCGCTACCCGGCAGCCGTCACCGCGCTCAACAACACCATTGGCATCCCCAACGTCAAGGTCCTGGCCAAGCGCCACTGGGAAAAGCTGCCCAAGCTGCAGCAGGAGATCCAACACTACCTGACCGAGGTAGGGCCTCGCCCCGACCCTTTGCTCTTTTGATCGGCACTCACCCCATTCTCGACGCATGACGACGGTGACGGCAGGGCGTGCTCAATGAGGAGTTTGTGCTGAGCAGCCACGCGCAGCTGATGAACTGCCTGCGGCACACCAACGCCTCGCTGCGCTGGTTGATGCTGCACTACACCACCACAAACAAGAAGCTGCGAGATGTGATCACCCTCACCGGTGCGTAGCCCTTCCCTCTACACCGCAGACGCAACGCAACGCACTCGTTTGTTTGATTGGCTCGGCTCACCGACGCGCACGACGCACCAACACATGCAGAGATCAGGCTCGATGGCGTGTTGCTCCTTCTGCTCAACGTGGCGCAGCTCGAGTACCTGCTCAAGAACCTGTTCCAGAAGATCTTGGACGACAAGGACGACAAGTGGAACGAGTGCCGGGCGCAGGGCGCCGAGCGTATGAGCGAACTTGGTGCGTTCTCTCTCTCGCTCTCTCTCGAGAGAGCTTTGCCGCCCATGGGCCACAGGCATTCCAGCTGACCGGGCCTCGTGCGTGCTGTCTCCCTCCAGGCGAGTACTTCTCCGGCGACAAGCCGCTCACGCGCGTCAAGAAGAACGAGAACCTGCAGAAGTGGTTCGTCACGATCGGCGACAAGATCAAAGACCTGGACTACCACGACTCCACGGCCGCCGGCAGGAAGATCCAGCAGCTCATGGAGGCCCTGAAGGAGGTCGAGCAGTTCGAACAGGTCTGCCCCTCACGTGTGCTGTTGTGTTGGAGTTGGTGTTGGTGTTGGTGTTGGTGTTGGTGTTGTGCGAAGGGGAGTGCGCTGACGTTTGGCTGCCAGATCGAGTCCTCGCTTCAAGTCAAGCAGTTCCTTTCCGACACGCGCGAGCTGCTGGCCCAGATGCTGAAGATCGTGAACATCAAGGAGCAGTACCTCGTCATGATGAGCTCCGTGGCCGACATCTCCTACGGCTTCCAGCTCATCAACGAATACATTCCGCTGATGCAGGAGCGAATCAAGCGGTACTGCCCCCTCCCCTCCCAAGCCACACACCACAGACTGGGGCGATGGCGTGTGCGGGCAAGGCTCACGTTGCTCTGGTGGTGTATACCTCGCCAGCGACCCGTCGTCGACGATCAAGCTCCGCTCGACCTTCCTCAAGCTCTCCTCCATCCTCGACCTGCCGCTCGTGCGCATCGTGCAGTCCAACAGCCCCGACTTGTACAGCGTCTCCGAGTTCTACTCGGGCAAGCTCGTCTTGTTCGTTAGACGTGTACGCATTTCTTTTCTCTTTTCTTCTTCATATTTTCATTTCTTTTTCTCTTTACTTGTGCAGGTGTAGACTAAACGTTGAATGGGTTGATTGATGGTGGTGCAGGTGATGGAGATCATCCCGAAGAGCATGTTCTTCATTCTCAACGACATCATCGACCTGCAGACCAACAAGATCAAGGAGCTCCCCACGCGGCTCGAGAAGGTCGAGCTCAAGGACTTTGCGCAGCTCGACGAGCGCAACCAGCTGGCCAAGCTCACCCACGGCGTCTCCAAGTTCACCGAGGGCATTCTGGCCATGCAGACCACGCTCGTGGGCATCATCAAGGTGGAGCCGAAGCAGCTCCTCGAGGAGGGAATCCGAAAGGTGCCGCACCTCTCTCTCTCTCTTATGTGTTGTGTGTGTGAGAGAGACTGACCGGCAATGGTATGCAGGAGCTCGTGTTCAAGCTCGCCAACGCGATGGACAAGATTCTCATCTTCAAGACGGGCAAGATCGACGAGTTCGAGACTCGGCTCAAGCAGCTGGCCTCGCAGCTGGACGGCTTCTCTCGGTCCTTCCAATGTACGTGCGCGCGCATTCCTCGCGTTCCTCCCAACCCACCACTTTAAGCGATGTGCGTCACTGATCGAACAACGAATGCGTGGCCACGCACGAACGGGCGCCAACGACAACAGACATCCAGGACTACGTCAACATCTACGGCCTGAAGATCTGGCAGGAGGAGTTCTCGCGCATCGTCAACTACAACGTCGAGCAGGAGTGCAACTCCTTCCTCAAGACCAAGGTCTACGACCACCAGTCCATGTACCAGAGCACCGCCATCCCCATCCCCCGCTTCCCGTCTGTAGATAACTCGGTCAACTTCATCGGACGGTAATCCTCCTCCCCTTCCGCCTTCTTGCCAAGAGTGTGGTGCTCGACTAACTTGTGCTGTGATGTGTCACTGTTAGACTCGCACGGGCGCTGCTGCAGCACACCAACTACAACAACACAATTTTCCTGGACCAGATGTCCGCGTGGTACGACAAGGACGGGCGAGAGCTCATCGGCATCCGCACCTTCGACCTTCTCCTGCGTAGCGTGGGCGTGTTTGGCGTATCCGGCCTCGACCGCCTCCTCTGCTTCATGATCGTCAAGGAACTCCAGGTATGCAACACACACACACACACACACACACACACACACACACACACACACCACACAACCCACCGCGCGCGTGTGCAAACAGTTGTTGCTAACATTCGTCGTGTGTGTGCATGTGTGCCATGGTCATAGACCTTCGTGGCCACCGTGCGCAAGATGATGGACAAGAACATGTCCAAATTTTTGACTGACTTCACCAAGGAGTTGAGCCCCACCTCCACGCTCCCGACCAACACCGTCAAGCTGTACAACACCGCGGTCAACTACACCAACAAGCTGTGGCCCATCTTCATGAGTAGGCCCATCTACCCCCCCCCTCTCCCTTTCCCGCTCGATCGAGAGCCCAGCCGCCGTTCGCTTGCTAATGCTCTCCCCCACCAACCGTCAGGCACGACCTCGCGGATCGGACAGATGCAGCTGCTCAGACGGCAGATCGCCAACGCCCTCAACGTGCGCTGCCTCCTCTCCTCCCTCCCACGTGCACTTGTGTGGTGGTGGTGGTGGTGGTGTGTGGTTGGTCCTTGTCTCGCTCATCGGATATCGGTCGGCCGGGTTCGCAGTGGCTGACCAAGCTTGACTCGAACTCGCTGAGCCTGAGCTTGACCGTCATCAACAACGCCCTCATTTCCGACATTCAGCAGCACTACCAGAAGTGCGCCACGCCTCGCCCCCCCCCCAACCCACCACACGGGCGAGACGGCTATGGCTGACCGCGTGTTCTGTTACAAACCAGCCCCGAGAAGCCCTACCCGGGCGAGGACAACCCCCTCTTGTCCGAGCTCACCCGCTACCTCGAGACCGCCGGCATCCACGACCCCTACACCAAGGTGCGCCTTGCCTGCCTTTGCCTCCTCAGCCATCGCGCGGCGGCGTCGTCTCAAAATCCCTGACATCGGCGCGTGCGTGTCGTGCGCAGATCTACATCACCACCTCTTCGCTGGAGGGCTTCCCCGTCCTCATGTTCCTGTTCGTCGCCTCGCAGATGCCCAAGTTCACCTACAACCGATCGCTCAGTACGCGGCCTCTCTCTTATTTCCCCATCGGGACAAGGCCTCTCTCTTCTTTCCTTCACCTGACCTCCTCTCGTTTCGATTGCTGCATCGGTGCGCGCAGAGACCATCATGGCCCAGAAGCCCAAGGACAAGAGCTCGGTGGACGCCATCCCGTTCGTGGTGGGCGTGATCACCCTCCTCAAGCAGTTCCACTCGGTCTACACGCAGCAGTTCCTGGCCTACCTCGGCCAATACGTGCGGAGCCTCATCAACATCACCGTCGGAGGGTAAGTTATCCTCCCCCCTCTCCCAATCCAAGCAAAAGGCACCGAATGGCCGCTGACACTCGCTCGACACGCCACATGGCACATACACAGAGACGAGAAGGGGCGCACGCAGGACTACCCGGTGGAGGTAGTCAACATTCTGCTGTTCTTGGAGGAGTTCTGCCGCTACAGCAAGATGGACCGGAAGGTGGTGGAGGGCTATCTCCCGCCCTACGTCTTCGACCAGTTCACTCACTGAGACCCATCGACTCCTCCACTACACATTTCCCACTGCGACAATTTGGCGATTGGAGGCGCGTCCAGCTATCAAATGCAGTCGTGTTGCGGTGTGTCGGGCCGATCGCCACAAAGGACCGTGGCGCCTTGGACAAGAAGCAAACGAAACAACCGAGAGAGCTGTGGTGGCGCGACAGGAATTTCCGAATGTTTTCTTGGTCAAATGACAGGAGGAAAATAACACGAAAAAGAGCATCAAAGAAATAAATAAAGAAAAGCGCCCCCACACAGATCAAAAACTTTCCAGCAGAACGTGCGTGCATCATGGACCCGCCCATCTATCTGTTGGATTCGAGTTCCGATTCTGACCTCGACAGCGACGATGCGATCGGGCCGTACTACGGCGCGCCGCCTGGCTGGGGCTATTACGACGTGGATTCCGATTCTGATTTGGATTCTTCAGACTCAAATGGCGATGACTTCTTCAATGGAGACCCTTTTGGCTTTCTTCCGCGTCTCATGTATGCCTTCCAACAGCAACACTTCCATCGTCAGCACATACGTCAACGCCAGCACCGCTACATGCCTCCTGCTGGCAATGGAAGCAGACCCGAGTACAACGTCCACTACTCGCCCAACTCGGTCGCGAAATGCCAGAAATGCAAGAAGGGCATTCAGGAAGGTATGCACAGGCCTTTACGTATGCCATACCACACTCAGTCTTCTCATCGATCTTTCAAAAAAACAGGGGAGCTGAGATTCGCCGATGTGTTGGACTATGGCCTGCTGGGCATCTGTCCTGGCTCCAAATACACGCATCTGTCGTGCTTCACGCCGCGTAGCCTCATCACCTCCCTCTACCAGCTGGCCGGCGTGTCGCAGCTGCAAGAAGAGGACAAGCAGGAGATCATTAAGCGTCTACAGGCCTGCAGCCGCTGGGGCCCACCAGGTTCGCCCCCCCTCTCTTTTCTTGACACTACTTGAAAGGCCAGAGAAGCTCACCCTCGTGTCTTGTTAGGCTGGCGCGCAGGCTCGAAGGAGGAGAAGCGAGCGATAGAACGGAGCATCCTCCTACTCAAGACGGTGCCCGTGCTGAAGCAGATGTGCTTGGAGAAGCGACTCAGGCGCACAGGCCGCAAGGGCGATCTCATCGAGCGTCTGCTCGACCACCAGGAGCTGCAGGAGCCCTGGATCCCGCCCGAACAGCCCAAGCCCGTGGTCGAGTGGCAGCTGGAGAAGGACGCCGGCCTGTTCGATGTGCTGCCTGAGGAAATGATCCTCAAGATCATTTCCTACCTCGGCCCCTCTGACTTTGCCCACTTGGCGACCGTCTCTCGGCACTTCAGTGGTTCGTTAGCCTTTCCTCCTCTGCTCCCCCCCCCCCCCAAACTACACTTTTCGTTCCGCTTACCGCTGTCGCTCCTCCTCTACCAGAATTTCTACAGGAAGACTTGCTGTGGAAGGACCTGTACGAACGCACGTGGCCCGAGGAGTTCAAGGTAGCCGAAGAAACTCTGCGGAAGAGGCGAAGGGAAGACGAAGAGAAGGAGGAGAAGGAGCGACAAGAGAAGGAGGAGAAGGAGCAAGAGAAAGAAGAGAGAAGGAGAAGGAAAAGGAGAAGGAGAGCGAAGGCGCGAGTGGCAAGAAGGAGAGCGCGGACACGGACGGAAGCGGTCCTCCGCCGGCCAAGAAGCAGAAGACGTCCCAAAGCGCCCCATCGTCGCCCTCGATGAGCACCGGTGCGGCCTTGCTCGAGGAAGGGGAAAGACTGCTGGGCGTGACGAGACTGCGCGACGCGCAGGGGCTCGGCTTCCCATTCCCTCCGTTCTTTGACTTCCTTCAGGTGAACTCTCCCTCGCCTTGTCTTGTCGTGTGCTCCTAACAGCTCGCTGACCTCTTCTGTTGTGCTCGGTCCCTCTTACCAGTTCCCCGCGTTTCAGGCCAGGGAGAACGTGCCCCTCGTCGAGTCAGAAGAGGAGCGCGAAAAGGAGCCAAAGACGTGGAAGGAGAGGTTCTACGTTCAGCACCTCAATGCGCTCTTGGACCAACGTTTCCAGTGGCCGCAAGAGACCTTCATGTACGGCCCTGTTGCTCTAAGTGTTAGGTTTCGTTTATTTAATTGTTCAATTAATTAATGTTGCTGGTCTTGGCCTTGCACATCTCACCGCTCCCGCGTGCCCACGCTTGCCGTGCCACGTAGGCTGCAAGACCTGCGCAGGGACTTGTGCCTGGGGCGGGGCGACTTCCTGCACGTCCTCCGTCGGTTCGACCTGGCGTGCCTCAAGGAGATCTGTAGGTACATAACACGTTCACACGCTCTTCTTGAGCTATCGTGCGAGAGATTTGTTAGTTGTAATTGCGTGCTCACTACATCGACGCTCCTAGGCTCTACGAAGTGGACCAAAGCGGTGCCACGACTTTCCCGCGAGCGACGCTGGTGGAGCGCATCACGGAGGCCTTCTTCAGCGGCAAGATCAACAACTTCGACAAGATCATCGACGCCGTCAAGGACCGCAAGGCCCGCATCAAGGGCCACTGCCCCTTTGAACCCTACTGACGCGCTCACGCCTCTTCTCCTTTACCGTGGCCGTCCGAGAGCCACGCGCGTGAGCCCAAAGCTGTGTACATAAACGTTGCCATTGGCGGCAACTTTGCAGGGATAGTTGTCATCGTTTCGGCTCCGCTCAGCCAGACAACTCTCGTTGCCCTTTTCTAAGATCGGATATCGCCTTATTGGCCAACCAACAATGAGCCGATAGGTCAACAAAAAGAGTTGCACACGCGTGGGCGGCATTCTTCCGTAACATTGGTCCTCGAACTTGAGGATGAAGATGACGGGTGCTTCGCTGGTTGTTGCGCTCCTGTGCCTCGCCTTGGCGTGCTGCTCCGCGACGTCGGCCGCGCCCGCCAGCGACCCCCAAACGAGCGCTGAACTCCTGCGGGAGATGCTCGGGCCCCTCGCCCCGTTCGCCCCTCGCTCCCGCACGCCCGCCTCCCCCCACGACCTCGACGCCCTCGCCCAGGAGTTTGCCGCCACGGTAGAGCACTTTTTATTTTATTAATTAATTTAGTTTATTAATTATTTTGTAAATTGGCTTTGGTTGGGTAGACACAGGCCAAGCGACAGGGCGGTGGAGTGCCATCGAGCATCACACCTGTGGTGATCGTGGCCTCGCTCATCGGGAGCAAGCTCCAGGCCCAGCTCGACGGCTACCGTTCTGAGTAAGTCCAGACGCTGCGTCCATCCATTCACCACCGCTACGCTCTCCCATTCACCACTTGCGTGCACATCGGTGATGCAGGCACTGGTTCTGCCCCACCCAATGGAAGGAGTGGTTCACGCTCTGGGTCAGTTGGGAGGAGATGACACCGCCCCTGATCTACTGCTGGTTCGAGCGGATGGCGCTCCACTTCGACCAACGCAGCGGCCGCTCCTTCAACACCCCCGGTACCGCCTCTTCTCTCTGCCCTCTCCTCTCGACGTCTTGAGGTGGACTGACAGCGTGCGCGGGCGCGGGCGCGACAGGGGTGGAGGTTCGGTACGTGGACTACGGCGGCGTAGATGGCGTGGCCTACCTCGACGACTCCCGCTCGATCCCGATCTGGAACGAGACGGTCTACCTCCTCGAGGCCCTCGGTTGGGAAGCCGGTTCGTCTGCCCCCCCCCCGACGCACTCACGCATACGGCCGTGGGTCGAGGCCGCATGGGCTTACCCTATGCGCGTGTGTGAATACAGGGAAGAACCTGCGAGGCGCGCCCTACGACTGGCGCTTCGGACCGGAGACGTGGGCGGCCGAGGACTGGCCTCGGCTTCGCAAGCTCATCGAGGAGACCTACGTCCTCAACAACAACTCCAAGGGTATGTTCCCCCTTCGCCATTGACCCGGGTTGTTTTGTGGCGCTAACCAATCAAAAAAAAAAAAAAAGTGGCGGCGGTGTCGCTGTCGATGGGAGGTCCCTATTTCCTGGGCTTCTTGAATCAACAGACGCAGGCGTGGAAGGACAAGTATCTCCACTCATTCGTTTCGCTCGACGGCGCCTTTGGCGGAAGCCCCTCGGCGGCCTCGGCCCTCGTCGCCCTGGACGGTGATCCTCCCCGCCGCCATCTTCCCTCCTCCCTTATCTCTCGGCGAGCACGCCACCACACTGGACCAGAATGCACGCATGCGCCTACCTGCTGCTGATTGTGTCGTGTCGTGCGCACGCTGAATGCTACAGGCTTTTGGTCATCGATGTTCGTGGACTCGGTGGCGATGCGAGCCCTCATCCAGAGCTGGCCGTCCATCATGTGGATGCTCCCGCTTAGCCAGGTTCGCCCGCTAATCCCGAAACCACAGCGTTTAGTGGCCGCTCACTCGCTCGTGTTTGACAACCGTGGCGATGGCGAGCAGATCTACGGGGAGGACTACGTGTGGGTGAGCACGCAGAACCCGCCCAAGAACTATACCACGGCCGACTTTGCCCAGCTGCTGGCCGACGCCACCGGCCACAACGCCTCCCTCATCTTCCGCTCGCTCCAGGCCAACGGTACGCCTCTCCGCTCGCGCGACTGCATTGTTGGGACGCACGCTCAATCAGAGCTGTCGTTGGGGAATTTGGGGGTGGCAACGAACAGATTGGCTCAAGTTCGAGGCGCCGGGCGTGGAGTCCCACTGCTTCTTCGGCACCAACGTGCCCACGCCCTTGCGGAACACCTTTGCCACGAGCACGTTCGGCGGCAAGCCGGTGACGGTATTGGGCAACGGAGACGGCGTTGTGCCCGAGGCCGGTCTGCGGCTGCTGGAGAGGTGGGTGGGCAAGCAGGCGCAGCCCATCTACAGCTATCCCATCGACGGCCTCTATCACGGGTCGAGCGTGCAGAACAAGCAGGTGCTGCGCATGTTCCTCGAGATCCTCGCCTCCCACTAACTAGCCAAGCTTATCAAACGATGTCCAGCTTATTTTGCCCGTGCGCCACACAATGTTGTGTGACGCCCAAAACTCTTATATTCTGTTTATTCGAACCAGTGTACAGCTGCGGCTGCATCAACATAAGCGGAGGGACAAATGATATTTCACCATACACTCTGAGCTCGCGGATAAGGGCATATGGTGAGCTCGACCAAATTTGAGCGTTTTCGGGGCAGCCTTCCGTGCTAGCTAACAACTCGTCTCGCACAGGAAAAGCTCAACGGGAGTTGTTTCCGGAAGATGACAACGCCGACACGATTGGGTGAGCCAGGCAAGGCCTTGGCTCTCGTCCTCCTCCTGAGTCTCGCTTTTGCGTGCTTATCGTCAGCGCAGTTTGCCGACCACACGAATGACCAGCTGCTGCGCGGGATGCTCGGTCCCCTCGCCCCGTTCGCACCTCGCCCCCTCCCGGCCAATGCCCTCAACGACCTCGACGCCCTTGTCAACGAGTTCGCTTCGGTACCGCGCCGCTTGCTTAGAAGATCTCATCTTTCCCCTATTCATATTTGGAAAAATGGTCATTATTTTTGTGTATGGGCCTTGCTTGTGGTAAATTGGGCCTTGCTTGTGGTCTAGGCGCAGGTCAAGCGACAGGGTGGTGGTGTGCCATCAAGCATCACGCCTGTGGTGATCGTGAGTGGCCTCATCGGGAGCAAGCTCCAGGCCCAGCTCGACGGATACCGCTCTGCGTACGTCCGCTGTTCTACTGCCACAACCGCCCGCCACCGTTTCTATTCACACGTGGCACAACCAACACCCTACCTCCATGCGCAGCCACTGGTATTGCGCCACAGAGTGGCAGGAGTGGTTCACGATCTGGGTCAACTGGGACGAGCTCATTACGCCCCTGGACTACTGCTGGTTTGAGCGGATGGCGCTCCACTTCGACCAACGCAGCGGCCGCTCCTTCAACACCCCCGGCACCGCCTCCTCTCTGCCCTGCCCCTCCTCTCGATGTCTGGAGGTGGACTGACAGCGCGCGGGCGCGGGCGCGACAGGGGTGGAGATTCGGTACCTCGACTATGGCGGTGTCGATGGCGTGACCTACATCGATGACTCCCACTCGTTCGCCATCTGGAACGAGACGGCCTACCTCCTCGAAGCTCTCGGTTGGCAAGTCGGTTCGTCTGCCACCCCTACTCACTCACTCCCACAACTCGCGCGTTTGCCTGACCATTAGATGGGCGTGTGTCAATGGACGGAGGACAGGGAAGAACTTGCGAGGCGCGCCCTACGACTGGCGCTTCGGACCGGCGACGTGGGCGGCCGAGGACTGGCCTCGGCTTCGCAAGCTCGTCGAGGAGACCTACGTCCTTAACAACAACTCCAAGGGTGCACGTCGAAGATAAAAACATCTTTTCGTTTTATTTATTGCGTTTATAATAACAACAATTTCCAACGGACGAACGAACAGTGGCGGCGGTGTCGCTGTCGATGGGAGGTCCCTACTTCCTGGGCTTCTTGAATCAACAGACACAGGCGTGGAAGGACAAGTATCTCCATTCATTCGTTTCGTTCGACGGCGCCTTTGGCGGAAGCCCCTCCGCGATCTCGGCCCTCATCTCTCCCAGCGGTAGCTCCATCTGCCCCCGCGCCGCAACATGCTACCCATGCCCTTCAACACCACCCCACCCACTCTCACCACACACACACACACACACACACACACACACACACACACACACACACACACACACACACACACACACACACACACACACTCTACCTCAGTATTTACGTGAGCGGTGGGGATGGTGTGCAGGTTTTTGGTCCTCAAAGATCGGTGACCCGGTGGCGACGCGCGCCCTCATCCAGAGCTGGCCTTCGGTCGTAGGGATGCTTCCATTTGCCCAGGTTAGCGCACCACCCGCGGCTGCCCGCCAGCCCAACAAAGGGCAAAGCATTGGTAGACTCACTCGCTCGTGTTGTTGCGGCGATGGCGAGCAGATCTACGGGGAGGACTACGTGTGGGTGAGCACGCAGAACCCGCCCAAGAACTACACCACGGCCGACTTTGCCCAGCTGCTGACCGACGCCACCGGCTTCAACGCCTCCCTCATCTTCCGCTCGCTCCAGGCCATTAGTACTCGCTCCCCCCTCCGCTCACACGCCATGCACCATGCTCAACCAGATCTCCTGCACGTAGATTGGTTCAACGCCGAGGCGCCGGGCGTGGAGTCTCACTGCTTTTTCGGCACCAACGTGCCCACGCCCTTGTGGAACACCTTTGCCACGAAAGCGTTCGACGGCACGCCGGTGACGGTCATCGGCAACGGAGACGGCGTTGTGCCCGAGGCCGGTCTGCGGCTGCTGGAGAGGTGGGTGGGCAAGCAGGCGCAGCCCATCTACAGCTATCCCATCGATGGCCTCGTTCACGGGTCAGGCGTGCAGAACAAGCAGGTGCTGCGCATGTTCCTCGAGATCCTCGCCTCCCACTAGCCTCTGTGGCCAACCTTACTCTTAGAAGAGAGGCACAAACCTTGAAGTTGTCGTCCTTCAACGGTTTGATTGCTTTCCTTTTTCCTTTTTAAAGGTCCTTTAAAAAGGAAAGATGCCGCGATGGGTTAAGGTGGCGGTGCTCCAAAAGTAGTTCTTAGAAAGGGGTTTCAATGCAACAAACCTGGATATCTGAAGTGCCCTTGAGGCTTTGGTTCCCCGCCGTTGGATAGTAGAGACACCAAGGTATGAAGAGGGATGGCCTAGCACTAGCAAGTCCCGGATCTTGGATGGGTGGGCTCTCTGCGCTGTCTGGTCTGGTCTGGCAGTTCCGCGGGGCCCTAAGGTGGGCTGCCTTGCTGGACCGGATGGCCGGCTCCCTCTGAGTGAGGTTCTACGTCTATGCCTAGTTTACTGGTACAGACGTCGTCTACCCTGGTTGTTCCGCTCCCCAGCCTTCCCCCGCGCTGAGGCAGCCTGCTCCTTGTGCCGGAATGCAAAGCAGCTTGGCTAAAAAGAAACGTTGAATTTCTCACAACAGGCCAAAAGTCTAGCAATCCAACAACAATCCACATGGCGGTGTACCTCCGCAATCTGCGGCCGGTCTTCGAGACTAGCGCCAAGATCTTTGGGCAGCGCATCGGAAATGGGGCACATTCGGGCTTCAAATACCTGACGGCTCTGCGAAAGGGCGAGGCCATGATGAAGTGGTATCAGCAGGACCTCGAGCAGATGAAGTTCCCCGGATGGGTCTCCGACCGACGGGAGCGTAAGATTATTCGCGCTGCATCACGAGCGGAACGCGGCAAGCCTCCCCGTCCCAAGAAAGGTTTCGGTAAGATCGCCCTGCGCAGGGAGAAGGAGGAGAAGAGGCTCGCCGCCAAGGCGGCCAAGGGCGCCGGCAAGAAGAAGGCCTAAAATGTTCCTACAACGCATGCACAAATTGAAACAATCAGCTCTCTTTTGCCTCCAGCTGCTTCATCTTCCATCCATTTTCTTCGAAACCAATCTTTCTAAAGCCCAGACAACAAGACAGACCCAAATTACATGGAAATGTACGGCCTTGTTGTATCCACACGAAACATTGGCATCCAGTACAGAAGCCAACCGTGCGTTCATCACGGCCGCACGGACAGAGCCACCTTCTCCTGCTGTAGCTGCAGCTTCTCCTACAAGATCGTTGGCACCACATGAGCATGAAAAGTCTCACGTCGTGGTGACGGTGGGGAGGGGGGAGGCAAGTCACAAACCTCTTGCTCTTGGAGGGCGTGTGCCTGCTGCATCTGCAGGAGCTGCTGCTCGTTCGTGATGCCGAGCTTAAGGTCGTACTTGTTCTGCATGGCGTCGAGCTCGGCCAGCGTGTAGCGGATCATGAGCACCTTCTTACGCCCCTCGCAAGAGCACAGGTGACTACGAGTCAAGGAGAGAGAACACGAGCCGCGATGACGCACGCACAAGAGAAGAGGAGCAGAGAAGGGGGGGTCGGGATTGTGGGGGGGGGGGGGTATTGGCGGAAAGGATATCTTCTTGGAATGGCGGAGGCAGACGATCTGCTTGTTGTCCTTGCACGCGCACGTCACCGCGGACAGGTAGCAATCGTAGAGGCACACGCTGCAAGGCCTACAGTCCTCGTCCTGGCCCGACGTCCGATCAAAGTACAAGTGAATTAATTATTACCACGTGTGGTAGCCTGAACAGGAGGGCGTACCTGGTCGTCCTCCTTGGTCATGCGCATGCAGGTTTCGATCCCCTCGATCACTATCTTGTCCCGCAGCTTCTGTTCTTCTTCGGCCATCTTGAGGAACTCGTAGCGAACCCTGCGCGCAAACGGACACGGCTGAGGATCGCGTGGAGAGAGAGAACAAGAGGAGAGAGAGAGAGAGAGACAGAAGAGATGGAGGGAGGCGAGCAGGCTACCTCCTGCCCATCTCGGCCGACTCGGGCTCGTAGGTGACGGCCTTGCAAACGAGCTCCTGGTGCGAAAAAACGGGGCCTCGTTTGTGCTTGCGGTAGCGGCTCATCGCCCGCCTGCCAAAGGGCAGCCAGTCGGGCGTGGCAAAGTTGACCGACTCCGCCACGTTGTACTGAACGCGCGCACGATCGGGACAAGGCATTGATTGTCATTGAATGAGCCAGTCGCTCATCATGTGGGAGTGGGAGTGGGGTGTGGGCGCGTACTCCGTGGTTGAAGCCTGCGTGGTAGGCCTGGGGGAAAGTAATGATCATGTCGCCCGGGTACTGCACGAGGTGGTAGACCGGCACGCCGCTGCCGATGAGGACCGAGGGCGAGAGCATCGTGATGAGCTGGTGCAGCAGGTCGGGCATCTCCTCGAACAGGTCGGGCACGGCTAGCCGCATGACCCGCTCAAAGTTGGCCGCCGCGCCGCCCGGCACGCCGTACCTGATCACATCAAGAACACAGAGCCCAGTCACTCTCGAGTCTTCCCCATTTGTGATGCGTGTCGGGAGAGGAGGCGAGCGTAGTCAGCGTACCAGCTCTTGGGCGCGCCTTCGTGCAGGTAGTTGATGGAATAGAGGTAGTTGTCTTCGTTGTGCCAACAGAAGGAGGAGAAGCACATGCCCACATACACCATGGGGATCGTGATGCCAGAGATGGCCTGGCCCAGGAAGCGCAAGGGAGATCCCTGTGATTGGCCCAACGGCAAGAGTTGCCTCAGAATGAATGGTGCGTTTAACGGGGGAGGGGAGGGCAAGAAGATAGCGGGAGGGAGAGAAGGCCAGACCTTGACCGTGGCCAGCACGCGTGGGTTCCAGCCGCAATCGAGCTCTGGCAGTCCCGTTGGTTCGGGAAACCCGCTCCCGTGTGCCGACGTGCATAGATCACTTCCGTAGTGAACTTGGACGTACTCCTGCAGAGCGCCGAAGAGTCAGGTGACGGGGTCAAGGAGAGGAACAACCAAGGGTAATAACAACAAATACATAAATAAATAAATCAATCAAAAGCCGTAAACAGAGGAGGAGTACCTCGCAGGTGTTGACGATACGCCAAAACTCATCCTCGGCCTGAGCCACGGCTACGCTGTCGGGGTTGTCGGTCCTGAACCACTTCCGCTTGAAATTGTCGGCCATCTTCTTGAAGCTTTCCAGGGTGAAGACTTTGCCCTCGCCGAAGCCAAACTCTTCATACCAGTCGTCATCGCCCTCCTCCTCGACCTTCTCGCCCGCGGCCCTCCTCTGCTTTTTGTCCTCCTCCTCTCGCTTGGCCTGGAGACACTCCTCGCAGAACCAGTCGCCCTCGGGAATGGACGAGATCGGGATGGAGAGGCAGTACATGTGGTAGGCGTTCTCGCAGCCCTTGCCGTCGCAGAGTAGCATGTTCTCCTCGTCCTCGCCGCCTCCGCAGGTGGTGCACATGATGCTCTCCACGTCCATCTCTTCCTCATCTTCGTCTAGTTTCTGCTTCTTATGTTTCTTCGTCTTTCCCCTGCTTCTGTCCTTACTCCTGTTGTTGCCACCGCCGCCGCCTTTGCTCGTCTTGCTGGAATCGCTGCTGCCTCCCGGAGTGTCGCTCTCCTCGTCCTCTGACTTGCCCAGCTTAATCTGCGATGAGAAGTAGGAGAACGAGGCGACAGGATCGTTGAAGATGGGCACGTTCATCGATATCTTCCTTCTCCTCTTGGTCTTATTCTTGCTTCGCCCGCCTGCGGTGGTGGCAGCAAGCCAAGAGCGTGAGCACAAAGACGGCCAGGCTAGGCACCAAGCGAAGACGAGAGAGCAAAGCAGTACCATTGGACGTGGGAGATAGCGCCGTCAAGCTGCTCTCGAGAGACGACGTGCTGACCACAGCAGGAGGCGCACTCTCCTTCTTTGGGCGCTTGCCTTGCAGAATGTAGCGAGGCACAATCGAGGCGAGGTTGGAGTTAGGCATCGAGCAGCCGCTCGCCATATCCCTGTTGGCGAGATGCATTAGATCAAGGATTAAATCGATGAGAGAGCGCGAAGCATTTAACGTAAAACAGTGTAAGAGGAAAATCATATGATATTATTAATTTAAAATAAAGTAGTATTCGTACCTGGCGTAGTGGTAGTCAAGGTGCTCGGTGATAGCCTCCTCCGAGTTGTGAATTGATTTGTTGCATCGCTTGCAGGAGAACGCAGCGTACTTGGCCGCTGAAGTTGACAGCGTTGTGCCAGCCGGGCTCTCCGCGCCGCCGATGAAAGGAGCATACTTTTCGCCACTCCCGTTCGCTTCGCCGTCTGCCTTGGCCTCCACTTTCCCTCCTTCCTTCTTGTCCAGTTCCTCATCGCTCTCGTCTCTCTTCCTCTTCAATGGAGAGTCACGCCTTCCCACTTCGCCAGCATCTTCACCGGCACCTTCACTCGTCGTAATTGATGGAGACGATGCATTGCCGTTACTCGATGCAGAGGATGAAGACGCAGTAGGGGCACCGGTGTGGTGGGTGGGGGTCTTCTGCCGCTGTGCCACACAGCGGCGGTAGTGCTCCTCGTAGTCGGAAAGCCACAGGTTGTACTGGTGGGCGAGGAGCTGGGCCAGCGCTGTGGGCTTGGAAGAACGCGACAACTTGAGAGCCTCGACCACCTCGAGCCACTTCCTGTTTCTTTGGATCTGGGGTGTTGTGCATAATCGTGAGAGACAAGTTTCGACACAACCCTTGATCGATAGGTTGAGATGGCAAGAGAGCGTGAATGGGAACGAACCTTCTTAGCACCACCTCGCTCCACCACAATCTTGAAAAGCTTATAGAGGTCCAACTCCTTGCCATCGAGACGGGGAATGGTCTTCATAGGAGTTCCTTTCTTGTTGAGGAAGCGATGGAGGTCCTGAAGGAAGGCCTCGTTGGGCCCGTAGCGTGACTGCAGCTGGTGGATCTTCTGCACCTTTGTTTTAAACTTGAAGTCCTTGGGATTGAGCCGACTGAACGACTGCTGCAGTGCCTCCCTGAAGCCGAATCGCTTTGGGCCCTGGAATCGTTCGGCAGGCTGTGGTGGCACGATCTTGCACAGGCCATAGCGGCTCGCCTGAGGTCGGATCATCTGAATGTAGCGCGTGGGGTCCGCAAACTCCTCCTCGGTTGGGTAGTAAGTGGGGCATTCACCGAGGTACATCGCAGTTCCCTGCCTCTTGACATCGGCAGCAGGGGGTGCATCCGTCGCCTGCATGATCTGTCGACTGTGCGCTCGTGTGTTTCCCTTTAACTCTTTGCTCTCGCCTCCGGCTGCCCCTCTTGCTCTCTCAATACCCCCCGCCCCCTTCGAAAACGGGTCTTGGCGTCCCTTCCCTCCTCGTTCAGCTTCTGTAGGAGCCAATGGGGGCCGTGAAATCGTTGGCACTTTCAAGTTTGGCTCCGGCAAAGTGCGCGCTATTTGCCGCCTGCGATTGGTGTTGCCACAGCCACCGCTCTTGCCGAAGCAAACGTCACCTCCAGCCGCCCGTTCGCTGGACAAGCGTGTGAGCGAAACACAGAGGTCCGCGGCACGGGAGCGTCGTCGGAGCGGCAGAAAAGCTGTGATGGCCCCCGGGTGTAGCCAGGCGGAACTCGATTGGGGGCAGAAGGAGAAAAGAGTGAAGGAATGGGAGGCACGCGGCAATGGGCCTGCCCCCAACAACAGCAAGCGATGACGAGGAAATTTGGTCGGTTGCCAGAGATTCGCCGCGTTGCGTTTTGGCGAGGAAATCTAGGCGGAGCTGGCGGGTTATAGCCACGGTGGGAAGAACACACCGGCCCGTTGGCAGCAAACAGCAAGAAGGAGAGGCAAGAGACCACGACCACACACCCGCCACCACCCGTCCACCCTGCCACAACAACTCTCCTCATCGCGTGCACAACAAAACAGACAGGCAGAACATAAATAGAAAGATTGCAGCAAGCACAGAACGGCACAAAGAAGAGGAGGTCGTGTAGAGGAGTTTTGATCGATAGTAGTATTACGTGGAGCATAAGCTTGCAAATTCACAGAAGATGGAATCTGGTGCAGCCGTCCCTCCCAGCCATCCCTACCTCAAGGGTTTCGAGAACGTGGACATAGCTCGGTCGTTTATGTGGGTCGAAAGTCCGGCTGCAGACGAAGAAGATGAACGGACCACATTGATGGAAGTGCCAGCGGAGACCCAGAGCGGACAGGAATCTCTCGTCGGCACACCGGTGGATGAGTTCCTCGCAAAGCTCCAGCACAACGCCGTCTGGCTGAGCAGCTTCGTCTCTCAGCTCTCGACCTGGCTTGCCACCAACAGCACGTTTGCCCTTTCGGCCGAGCAGATCTCCGACGAACAACCTGCACCCTTTGCCGAAGAAGAGGTGCATGGTACGTACCGTACCTTTCTGCATCTATCTGTATGACCTCACGTATGATCTCATCAAATCGATCTCTTTTTTTACAGGCGAGATCTGGCAAGAGTGGGAATGGATCATGAGCGAGACAGAGAAGTTTGCCTTGCGCCGGACAAACGAAGACTCGGACTTGATCAAGAAGGAGCTCGAGGGGCTCCGCAATACTGCCAACGTGCTCAAGGCCCGCCCGGTCTTCCTCCAGCACGCCAAAAACCTCCTGCAAGCCACCCTATCCGCCGAAGATGTGCACAAGCTGGCCACCCGTATCCTCGACTCCTCCAAACGGTACATGCCTCTCCACTGGCTCGGAGCTTCGGGCTCGCTCGTCGTGGTTGCCGTCTCCTCCGCGTCCGTTGCTCTAACATCGTTCGTGCCTTGCCATAGGTCCAAGGTGATCACCGACGTCGTGGCCGCCTATGCTCCTGAGTGGCTGCAGTTCATCAAAGAGCAACTCCTTTGCGACGAAGACAGCAACCTCGTCGCCACCTATCACGATTCGTACATCGAGACGCCCTACAGCAAGGGTACCCTTGTCCGCTTCTGCTCCGCCATGCTGCCCCGACTGCCCTCAGCTGACCTCCTCTCTCTTCTCTCCTTTCCCCAGGCGTCGTGGGCGGCATGAAGGAAACGGGCTGGCAGGCCAGCCACGGTCCCGGCGACTCGGGTCTGACGCATCACGTGCTGGGCGACATCACATGGGCCTTCTGGAAGACGGTCAACTCGTCCCTGCGCTGGTCGCTCGACAGGGAGCTCACCACCGAGGAGAGCAACGCCCTGGCCGAGAAGATAGCGGCCTGCCAGCCCAAGCTGGTCGATCTGTGGCTCGCCACCGTCAACAACAGGTACGCCCAACCTCCTTCCTTGCTGACACCGAGGCCTCGGTATGCTCACTTTCCTTTTCATTCGCTGGTTTCACAGCGAGACCGGGGTGGCCAACGAGGGCAAGCTTCCGGCGATCTGGGCGCAGGAGGCGAAGGAGAAGCAGGCCAAGCTGAACGAGATCAAGCGACTCGGTGCCAGCGCGCGCTACGAGTACACGCCGGTCACCACCGTCTCGACGCAGCTCAACAGACAGAAGCTGGGCGAGCTGAGGAAGTTCCTGGAGGGCCGGCTCCAGTTCCGCACCAACTGAGCAACTCGAGGACCTGCCGATCAGATCACCAGCTGCGCGACGATCAACGCAACGCAAGCACTGTAGATAGGAAACACAAAAACGCAGCGGGAAGGACGACCGGACAGGCCAACGAGGAAAACAACCAAGCAAGCAAGCAACTAATAACGACCACGCGACTGATGAAGACGACGACATGGCTGTCGAGAGAGGTCTTCGCTTTATTTATTCATCCGGTTATTTATTCATCCTCATCCATGTATATAACTATCTGATGACGGCGACGGCGAGGAGGAAGCGTGGAGAGCGCGCGGCTTCAAGGTGGGGCTCACCGATGCTCTCTGTTCGCTCCGTCATCGCCGTCTTCTCTCTTTCTCCCCCCCCCCACTCTCGCTTTTTTCGTTTTATCTCTGTAAACTAGGCGGACCCATACAACTGGCAATGGCTACAGTAAAGCTTCCCCCTTCGTTTTTGGAGTCTTCTTGGTGGGTTGGGAGGTGAGCGGCAACAAGGAAATGGACCATGATGATGTTTGAACACACGTTGTGTGTATGTCTTGTTTTGATTGCTATGTACGAGGTTGTAAAGTTACAAAAGGCCTAGCGCTTAGAAGCACTTGCGGTGGACAATCGAGGGACCAGACTCGTCATACTCCTCCTTGGAGATCCACATCTGCTGGAAGGTGGAAAGCGAGGCAAGGATGGAGCCACCAATCCACACGGAGTACTTGCGCTCAGGGGGAGCGATGATCTTGATCTTCATGGTCGAGGGCGCCAGGGCGGTGAGCTCCTTCTGCATGCGGTCGGCAATGCCGGGGAACATGGTGGTACCGCCCGAAAGGACGACGTTACCGTAGAGGTCCTTCCTGATGTCAACGTCGCACTTCATGATCGAGTTGTAGGTGGTCTCGTGGATGCCGGCGGCCTCCATGCCCAGGAACGAGGGCTGGAACAGGGTCTCAGGGCACCTGAAACGCTCGTTGCCGATGGTGATGACCTGACCGTCGGGAAGCTCGTACGACTTCTCGAGCGAGGACGACGAGGCGGCGGTGGCCATCTCCTGCTCGAAGTCGAGGGCGACGTAGCACAGCTTCTCCTTGATGTCACGCACGATCTCGCGCTCGGCGGTGGTGGTGAACGAGTAGCCACGCTCAGTGAGGATCTTCATGAGGTAGTCAGTCAAGTCGCGGCCGGCAAGGTCGAGACGGAGGATGGCGTGGGGCAGAGCGTAGCCCTCGTAGATGGGCACGGTGTGGGTGACACCGTCGCCCGAGTCCATCACGATACCGGTGGTACGACCGGAAGCGTAGAGGGACAGCACGGCCTGGATGGCGACGTACATGGCGGGGGTGTTGAACGTCTCGAACATGATCTGGGTCATCTTCTCGCGGTTGGCCTTGGGGTTGAGCGGGGCCTCGGTGAGGAGGACGGGGTGCTCCTCGGGGGCCACGCGGAGCTCGTTGTAGAAGGTGTGGTGCCAGATCTTCTCCATGTCGTCCCAGTTGGTCACGATACCGTGCTCGATGGGGTACTTGAGCGTGAGGATACCACGCTTGGACTGGGCCTCGTCACCGACGTAGGAGTCCTTCTGGCCCATGCCGACCATCACGCCAGTGTGACGCGGGCGACCGACGATGGAGGGGAAGACAGCGCGGGGAGCGTCGTCGCCGGCAAAGCCAGCCTTGCACATGCCCGAACCGTTGTCGATGACCAGAGCCTGAACTTCGTCTCCCATGGTTGTTTGGTGGTGTGGTAGTGTACGAGTGGTGTTGGTGTGAGTATTGAGTGTTGTGAAGAACACAATGACACTGGCGAGCAGTATTTATGGGCCTGCCCCGTCGCAGTGACGTCAACCCTCCCTGGTCTAGTGGCGCCTACCGCTGCGCCCTTGGAGAGCGGTAGAGCTGCGAGGAAACAAATTACAGCTACTGCGCCCCACCGGAGACAAGTACAGCGTGCCACGTCATCTCCCTCCCGCTACTGCGGTCTCTGTTGCAGGGTAACACAAACGAATTAGGAAAATGTTTGAGTTACCTGTCAACCAATCCGATGTCTCTGCCAAATACCACCTGGCACCTGGCGTGCCGTGGTCACAAAGAACCCCTGGCACAAAAATGTAAGAAGTCCTGGCGCGCTGTTTCCCCCGCCGGCAGATGGCACTACTTGGCCAATCCTTCGCCTCATAGCGTCTTTCTCGTGGTGCGGAGGGAAGGGAGAGGTTGATTGAGAGAGCCACTGCTTGTATTCATTGACGATCAGTAGCTGGCGCCCAGCTTCATCTTGAGGTAGGCCCCGGCCGAGATCCGAGCGTCGGTCGGGTAGCGCGACGGGTTGTCGGCCGACACGCACGATGGCAGGGGCGACACGTCCACATCATCATTGGGGTGGCTGAAGAACGCGATCGAGTATCGATCTTGACCGTTGTATTGATGACGAGGACAACCGCGAAGAGAGAGAGAGAGAGAGGGCAGTGAGTGCGGTGCGTTTCGAGGAAGCCTCGCTGGTGAGGAGCGCGCGGAAGGGGTAGTCTACCTCGGCCCAGTCGGGTCTTGTCCGAGGGAATGCCCACACGGTGGCGCGTTGATCGGAAGATGTCGTTGGTCCAGTACTGCATCAGATCACCTGCCACCATCACCACCACCGTCGCGTGAGCAGCTCATGGCATTTCCGAAAGAGGGGAGAGGGGGAGGAGTGGCCGGTGGCTCACCAGTGTTGACGAGGATGGTGCCGGGTATGCACGGGGCCTCGACCCACTGATCGTCGCTCCTTCGCACCTCGAGCCCGCCCACATCGTCTTGGAAGAGAAGCGTTATGGCGCCGTAGTCGCTGTGCTCGCCGGCCCTCGCTGCAGAACACATCACGCATCACGCACAGCCATGAGCCTGTGTATCGAGCGTTCTTGGCGGTGGCGATAAGGCGTCGCACTTTGCTCGTGGGCAGTTGCGACGCTCGAGTCGTCCAGCGGGGGGTAGTGAAGGAAGCGCAGGGTGTGGGCCTGCTCGCTGAGCCGTTGATCAAAGAAGTCCTCAGGGAGGTTTAGCGAGTAGGTGAAGCTCCTGAGGATCACGCGGGCCAGCTCCTGAGTTGACGCCAACGGGGAAGCCATGGTCGGTGGCAGGGTCAGTCTTCGAGTCGAGTCGCTCTGCTCATCTACATAGGGCGTACATACATGACAGGCGTTGAAGAAGTTGGCAGTCTTCGATGCGAACTCGGCCCCTATGACGTCCTCTACCGTTCGGTCGACCTGCAGACGTAGAGCGAGTAGAGAGAGCCGGACAAGACGTGTAGAACGATTTCTTATGTGAGTAGAGGTGAAGCTCATGCCCTGATGTGCTTTTGGCCTACCTTGGCGGCTGCTAGCTCGGTTTGGTGTCTTGCCCACCACGGGCCCATCTGCTTGCAGTTGCTCACGTTGAAGGCCTCCTTGAGGTCTCCCTTCTTCGTTGGGTCGAGCCTGCTCGTGCGCTCGCGAAGCGTTGGTCTCTCTGGCCAGGCTGTGCAACTCACATGCGAGGGGAGGGCACCTCTCGCGCTGCACGCCGACGTAGCCGATGTTGTCGGGGGTCCAGGCGAACAGCTCCTTGTCCTTCACATCTCTGGCGAAGAACTGACGGGACAGGGCAAACGCGTCCTCCACCTCCTGCAGATGGAACTGACGTCAGTCACGATGGGAAGGAGGAGCATGGCGTGGGTGCAACCATGCGTGGAGAAACAAATGGGGCGAGGGTGGCCACGCCTGAGACGAGGGGATCTTGGCATTTTTGATGTACATGAAGCCCACGTTATGCAGCGCGTCGTAAATCTGAGCTGCCACAGATCGCTTGGTGCTCTCGGCTGCTCCGTCAAAGAAACAGCTCACATCAATAATCGGAATGTCTGCTCCTTCCATCTTTTTTGTATTATTTATTATTGTTTTCCTCGTTTGAACAAACAAGTGCGCCTCACCACACACTACTGGCCATCACCTTGGGCCAGTCTGGACCTCACCGGTCGAGACCTGGAGAAGTCATCCAACCTCACCTCAAGCAAGGTCCGCAAGTTATGGACCCAACAGTTTACTGAGAGTTGAGAGGGGGCATGGCTACACGGTCAGGTTGTAGCCGTGGGCCTTCTCGTCGAGGCACGGGTTGTAGTAGCCGTGCTTGACCTGCGGGTACTTGTCGCGGATCGTCTGCATGAGCTGCTTCACTCCCAACTTCTCCGCGTTCACAACCGACGCTGGCGGTTCATACCTGTGCACCACACCAATGATGGTGAGCATTCGTTGCCACTGTCGCCCTCATCATCATCATCATCATCATCGCGATCTTCAATATGAACGGCTGTACTTGATGGCGGAGAGGTAGTATTCGGGATCGAGGGCGACGTTGCGCCATTGGATCATGTCAATGCGCGTCTCGTCGATGAAGCTGCACAGCTCCTCCACCTCTTTCCGCTCATCGTTGAGCCCGGGCAGGATCATGTACCGGATCGACGTGAATCCACCTCGCTCCTGCACCCGATGGAGCCCACATACGACATCAGCACAGCGCACAGCACAGCACAGCGCACAGCACAGCACAGCACAGCACAGCACAGCACAGCACAGCACAGCACAGCACAGCAAATAGAGCAGTGGAACCTTCATGAGCTTGAGGGACTGCTTGGCCTTGTCGAACGAGTCTTCGGGCTCCAGGTCCTGCTCCGGCTGGTCGGCTTCGTCCTCCGGGTCGGGCTCGCCTCGCCTGGCCCGGTCCAACCGCCGGCGCTCGGCCTGGCGTTGCAGCTCGATGATGGGCTCGTAGTTGAGGCGCACGAATCGGTTGAAATACTCGGGCCGCACGCTGTTGACATCCACACGCAGGCTATCCAGCCCGCTCTCGCGCAGCCTCACCACCGCCTCCGGCACTGTGTTTTTGCCGTTGTGTGTGTGTGTGTGTGTGTGTGTGTGTGTGTGTGTGTGTGTGTGTGTGTGTGTGTGTGTGTTGTGTGGTGCCGCGCAGCAGGGTTCAGCAAACCTAGCCTTGTGTGAGAGTGTGGTTGACTGGCGTACGGGTTCCGTTGGTGTTGAGGTGTATGGTGCCGCGCTTGGTACGCTTGCGAATGCGAGTGATCACATCGCACAGGAGATCGGCCTGCATGAGCGGCTCCCCTTCGCACGACTGACCGAAGCTGCACTCCAGTGTCGATTTTAATAAATATTAATAAATTTTCTGATATAGTAATAATGGTGATACTAAATAATATAATCTCGATCAATGCCCGCAACCAGGCTGGGCGAGAGCGGCGTACGCGATGATGGCGTGGGGCGCCTTCGTCAGGTGGTCCGCTGCGACTTCGACGATCTCGTCGGCGGTGGGCACGAATGGAATGCTGAGCGCATGGCCAAGCAAAGGTCAGCAACACACACACACACACACACACACACACACACACACACACACACACACACACACACACATTAGCCCACAAGCATGACACCGCGCATGCACACGCACAACACACACACACACACACACACACACACACACACACACACACACAAACACACACACATCCACACACACCGACGTATAAACTAACAACAAGAACAAGCGTGCCCGCGACGAACGAGACAGAGTGCGGTTGGAGTACCGTGCGTAGCGTGCCGCAAGGTCCTTACGCTCCTTCTGATGAGAGGGACAGCCCAGGCACATCGTGTTGCTGTGCGGCGAGGTCGGGACCGGCATCTGCAGGGTGGTGTTGGCGTTGTCCTTGAACGTAAGCTGAACCAGTGGCCGTACATGTGGGAGGAGAGGTGTGTACGTGCCTCCCACCGGCCCATGAAGAAGTTGATGGCCGACAAGCACGAGTATTTCTCCACGCACGTCCCCAAGTGTTGCACGAATCTGAACACGGCAAGCCGTTCCGGCTGGAGTGAGACCACGCATCATTCAAGGGCCATGCAGGCAAGCACGTGCGTGCGTGGGAGTGGGAGTGGGTGGGAGCGCCCCACCTGTTGTCGGGAAACCTCTCGAGCTTCTCCTGGACCTTCTTGTCGATGATCTCCTCGTCAAAGTGCTCCAGGTCCTGGCGCGGGTCGTCGTCGACCCGCATGGCGGGCACCAAGAAGTCCGACGTCTTCTTCCACCAACCGCTGAACAAATCGAAGCAAAATATTAGAAAATAAAATAAAATAAAATAAACATATAAATCAAAACAAATGATTAAAATTGATATAAAAAAGAAAAGAAAAGAAAAGAAATGCACGTTTGAAAGGTGGGACAGCGGCGAGGGTGCACCTACATGGGCGTATAGAAGAAGAGGGGCAGGACCTGTCCTCCCGGGAGTGAGTTGAAGGAGGCGTAGTGGGTGGCGAGGTAGGGCGCCGGCAGGCCCACCGCGACGGCCTCTGGGGGCCACGTGCGGTCTCGCTTCGTCGAGCTGGCGTGGTCAGTTTTCGGGTCCGCCACGAGCACCTTGTGGTGGTGTGGGCGGAGCCCGTGTCAACCCAGCACACGCGCAGACCACCGCCGCCACTTCAAACGAAACAGCCACGACGACTCGCGATGGACAGTTCGCGAAGAAGACCCGTGGGCGGACGTACCTCTGCTTCCCGATCTTCGCTTTGATAACCGACCGGAGCACGCTGGGTGAGCGTCAGCAAGCGACTTTACGTTATCGTAGGGCGTGTGGTCAGTAACAGTCTCGCCGTTCGTGTGTGTGTGTGTGTGTGTGTGTGTGTGTGTGTGTGTGTGTGTGTGTGTGTGTGTGTGTTGTGCGTGCGTGCGTGCATGAATGGAGGTGACAGGAGGGCCTGGACTACCTTCCCTCGGGCGCGCTGATGCAGTCGTCGCGGCTGAGCGTGTGGGGAGTGACCTCGCCAGCCACGGCGCCCACCAGCTCCAGCCCTGGAAAATCGATCATGTCTCCCACCTCGTTTGCGTACAAGAGCCACGGATTGCTCTACACACGGATGACACAAAGGCCACGGCTACGGTGAACATGACCATCGATCGATAAAACAAGAGATGAGAGGTGGCGAGGTCACGGGCTACCTGATGGATGTCCTCGGCCGGTCGTCGCCTGCCTCGGGCGTCAGCTGGCCCGCCGGCTCGGGCACCGGTCTGGGCGCTCTGCCGCGCCAGCTGTCGTGCCCGCTGGACCAGCGCCTCGCGCGAGTCGACCATACGACGCTGGTCTTGGCCAAAGAGGTTGCTGGCTGCGCCTCCCTTGTCCTTCTTCTTTTGCTTGGCACTGCCCGCGGTCTCACCCGCTGCATGGCCGCTTTCTGACGAAGTGGCGGGGGCGGCTTCGGCCTGCTTGTAGAAGGCGTCTGCCGCGCGCTTCTCCTCTTCCTTGGTGAGCTTGCGGAGGATCTTCTTCTCCTTCTTGACGAGCAGCTTCTTATCCGATATAGGCTTCCTCCGACGCGGCTGTGGCGCGTAGAACCTCACAGGCGGATGCGCCAGCAGCCTGCACGCGAGCAAGCCAAAATGAGGTGAGGGAAATCGCGGGGCCAGATGCAACGGCGAAAAGCCTGCCATACCGTGGCAAACGTTCGCGTAGAAGAGTTAGGTTGAGTGCCTCACCGCTGCACCCAGCGCGGCTCCCCGGCAATGCACTTCGTGATGCACGCCGCAGCATCTCCTGATTTTTGAATGTAATTTCTTTTTCATTTCTTTGATTATTTCTCAATGCTCGTGGCCGCTCTGCTGCGCAGCAGATGGAGCAGAACCTTTCAATCGGCCATCTCTTACGAGAAGCCACCTGCCGCTGGCTCAAAGGACATGAGGTGTTCTACATCCTGCGAAACTACAAAGCGCAAGGCTACTCGCACAACACCGACGTTGTCCGATGTCCCCCAAGTACGTTCCCCATAGCCCACGCCGATCTCTCTCCAGCAATGCAGCGCTTGACGGTGGACCGTCGCCCGGGCTCTACAAAGGCGGGTCCGTGTTCCTCTTCAGGCCCAAGGTGACCAAGTACCGGCTCGATGGAGTCAACTGGCGCCGCAGCAAAGACGGCAAGCGGCTGCAGGAGGGCCACGAGAAGCTCAAGGTCGAGGGCGTCGAGGTCCTGCGGTGCTGCTACGTGCAGGCCGAGGACAACAGGTCCTTCCACCGCCGGGTCTACAGCCTCCTCAACGCCGCCGACCCCACCGTCCTCGTCCACTACCTCCAGGAG